>CAMXCT020004662.1:0-32460 GCA_947184155.2 Cladocopium goreaui
GGTTTAATATGGTTTAATATGGTTTAATATGGTTTAATTCTGGTTTAATATGGTTTAATATGGTTTAATATGGTTTAATATGGTTTAATATGGTTTAATATGGTTTAATATGGTTTAATATGGTTTAATTCTGGTTAATATGGTTTAATATGGTTTAATATGGTTTAATATGGTTTAATATCGTTTAATTCTGGTTAATATGGTTTAATATGGTTTAATTCTGGTTAATATGGTTTAATATGGTTTAATATGGTTAATATGGTTTAATTTGGTATAATTCTGGTTAATATGGTTTAATATGGTTTAATATGGTTAATATGGTTTAATATGGTTTAATTCTGGTTAATATGGTTTAATATGGTTAATATGGTTTAATATGGTTTAATTCTGGTTAATATTGTTTAATATGGTTAATATGGTTTAATATGGTTTAATATGGTTAATATGGTTTAATATGGTTAATATGGTTTAATTCTGGTTAATAGTTTAATATGGTTTAATATGGTTTAATATGGTTTAATATGGTTTAATATGGTTTAATATGGTTTAATTCTGGTTAATATGGTTTAATATGGTTTAATTCTGGTTAATATGGTTTAATATGGTTTAATATGGTTAATATGGTTTAATATGGTTTAATTCTGGTTAATATGGTTTAATATGGTTTAATATGGTTAATATGGTTTAATATGGTTTAATTCTGGTTAATATGGTTTAATATGGTTAATATGGTTTAATATGGTTTAATTCTGGTTAATATGGTTTAATTCTGGTTAACATGGTTTAATATGGTTTAATATGGTTTAATTCTGGTTTAATATGGTTTAATATGGTTTAATATGGTTTAATATGGCTTAATATGGTTTAATATGGTTTAATATGGTTTAATATGGTTTAATATGGTTTAATATGGTTTAATAGGGATGATAATGGGATAATGATGGGATAATACTGGGATATTGATGGATATAGCCTCTGGTAATGACTGTTACATAGCTATTGAAAATGGCCATTTGTTGTTGTTTTACCCATTAATAGCATGGTGATGTTCCATAATGATGTAAACGTTTACCAGAGGGTAACTTCAATGTAGCCTATCACCATGGGCCCCATCGTCACATCGCAAAAAAAACCTGGCGGAAAACCACGAAAAACATCCCTGGCGACCTGCGGTGGGGGCGCCGTCTCAGCCGCTTCGCCAGGCCTAGGTTGAAGCATTCAGAATAGCCTCTGGTAAACGTTGACCAAAAACGATGGAAAGATCCACCATGCTATGAATGGCTAAATCCACGACTTTTCGACTGGGCCATTTTCAATAGCAAACTGTAAGAAATTACCAGGGGGATCCAGAGGGTATCATATATATATATATATTCATCATAATCATATCCATCATATTCCCATTAAATTCCATTAAATTACATGAAAAATCCCCAATGTTAAATCGGGTTAAATCACCTCACTCTCCGAATTTCAGAAAAACCCTCGGAGCGACCAAAGATCTGTTGGATGTGTCGGTCAGTCAGTCATGGTGCTTTTGACCCATGTCCTCTGCATCAAAGCAAGCAAGTCAAACATGGTGAATGACTAAAGTCTGTTCATATTCTGTACCCTGGCCAAAACATTACAGTGTACTAATTGTACTATGTGTACCAAATCGAAAAATGAAATGACACACTTAGAAATGACAAATTGGGGTCCATCTTGAACGTTCAGGCTGCATGTAAACTACATTAGCTAGTGATACTGTCACATATAGCTTCTTCAAGATGTAGCTAAAAGATGATAAACTTGTAACAATGTAAAGACATAGTGACAAAAAAAGATACTGCGTATGAAATTCGAACAATTTAGATAAATTTTCATAGATGTTTCAGAGATATTTGAAAAAGTAGATGCTTCAGGTCAGAAGTATATAGCCATGCTCCATGGTGCTGGAAAAATTCAATCCCAATGATCCCAATGGTAGCAAATCTTCCACCATATGGCTAGGTTACCCAGTCGTGGAGTCGTCATGAACAACTATGGTTCTGGGTATTTTTTTCTAAGATTTCACTATACAATCTGAAATCTTGGGCTATTTAATGGGGTGATTCCCCGAATCCTTTCACCATTCTTCAAGCGGCTTCGGTCCCTTTAACCAGGCTTCGGTCCAAAATTGATTTACCCAGGATGGTCCTTACTTTTTGACCACTTCGTAAAATGATCATCTCACATCATATACCCTCTGGTAATTTAACATAGCTATTGAACATGGCGATTTATAGTGGATTTTCCCATTAAAGATTGTGATTTTCCATAGCTATGTTAAATTACCAGAGGGTAGCACTTAAGTAGTAAACCATTATAAATCGTCATAGAAGCATTAGTAAAAACAAAAAACAAGCTCTGGGTCAAACACACAGTGCCATTCCCCAAAAATCGCGAAATTCGCTTTTCAGTCGAGCTGCCCTGGAGGCGGTGGGGGCGGCTTTTCCGGCACCTCGGAGGACGATTTCATCAGTGAAGTTCCACTGATTTTAACCATGAGAAAGACCCCGAACTCACAGATTAATGATGAATTTATGTAACATTTATGTACAGCAAAATCCCTGATCATGATTTCACTGGAAAAATTGGTTAATGATGATTAATGTACACAACTGGATTCCAGTGAAAGTTGAGAAAAAAGCAACACAAAAACCATGGCGATGTCCCAATTTTGGATGGATTCTTGATGATGAGAAAAAAGTGTACATCAGTAGTATAATTGATAGTTTATCTGGTTGGAAAACAGTCAGTGCGTAGTCTGCAGCAACCCTGACAATGTTGTTAGTTTCTATATATAAGAGTTACATTCATGGCTAATATAGGTATATAATGTTTATCTTGAATTATGGTCATAAATAAGCACAACTTGTTGGCGGCGTATTCTATCACCATTGAAATTCTATGGGACATGTTTCCTTTTAAGTTCATTGGTGAAAAAACAGATGTTACCATTGAAATTACATGAAAATACATTGAACATAAGAGGTTTTCAAACCATGGGTTTTACCATTGAAAATACATGAAAAAAATACATAGAACGCCGATGATTCATTGGCTAAGTCCCCGACCGGAGGTCGGAGCGTAGGGGACTGCACCTGGCTCCGCTGGTCGTCATTTGGGCCCAACCAAAAGTGGGGGCAAAAAAAAAAACAAAACATGTAATCAAAGATGATACAATGCTGAATAATGCTGAATATGTTGATTTTTGATGTGTTTTTTTTTTGTTTTTGTTTATAGATGTTCATACCCTCTGGGTTTTTGTTTCATCTTCCTGGTTTTTGAACACTCAAAAGCTGTTTCAAATCCCCCAAATCCCCATGTGCACCAATGGATTCAATCCTTGGTTCTTCAGTAAGCCTTCCATCCAAAAAAATTGATGAACTGGTCAACTGACCTGTAGAATTCTCGAATCTTTACTCTATTGTTAAACGTGAAAAAAAAGCATCTATGATAGTCTCTGATTCTGATACTCTCTGATATGGTATTTTATGACAATCTCTGATAATGACAATCTCCGATGAATCATAACACAATAATCTATAATATAAACATATATAACCTATGACAATCTCTGATAATCTATGATAACTCGTAGCCTACAAACTCCCCAGCAGCTGGGGCTCCAAATCGCCGGCCTCCGGCGGCCTGAGGAGCAACCAATTGCTACAAGCTGGTTTTTCCCCCTAGTCCCAGTGATAAGTTGGTTTATAAACCCCAGCAATTATGGAGATATCTATAGATATCTAATGATATCTACTATTATCTACTATAAATATCCATACCCTCTGGTAAACTAACATAAGTAAGGAAAATCACCATGTTTAATGGGTAAATCAACTATAAATGGCCATGTTCAATAGCTATGTTAGTTTACCGGAGGGTAAATCATAGTTCAACTGGCTACAAATCTGCTGACGAACTGAAACACCACCTTATAGGGGATTAATTTACCATCGTGTGACGACAATGATGATGGAATCCACTTTTTCAACCATCCCCAACCATCAACCCGTTGGATATGACATCAACAGAGAATTCCATGTCGCTCTTTAAAAATCCACGTGTGGAACTTCAAAACCATCCCCTACGATGGGAGAACGTCAAGGCAGGGGACCCAATGGACCAAAAACCGGATTTTGGACCAACAAAGTCGCCTTTGTCATGTGGATTTTGATAGATCTCAACAGAACATGTATCGAAATCAGCAGATGTTGACATCAATTCTGAAGATCTTGGCCACAATGGGGATAGCAACCAACACAGCCACAGTGTTTTTTTGCAAGGACCATAATGATACGAGAATGGGTAATCTTCCACAATGCATCATCTCAACATGTTTTTTTTGGCAGATATCAATCAATTCCACCAAGTCAGCACCCTCGAATCCACCCTCAAATCAATCCAATCGAAAAGTCATAAAAATGTCTGTCTGTCCGAAACTAGGAACGATGCAGATACCCTCTGGTAATTTGTTACGTAGCTATTGAACATGACCATATTTATAGTGGATATTTTCCCACTAAAAAAATGGTGGATCGTTCCATAGTTTTTTGTAAACGTTTACCAGAGGGTACCCTGTTTAGCCATGAATCCATGGGGATTTTGAGCCCTGAATCGGTCCAAGCAGCTCTGGTGGAACCGCGGCCGCCGGGGGAGGAAGGCTCGTGCCCGGAGGGAGCCTTGAGTTCCCGAAGCAGAATGGATGGCGTATGAACTGCGTTTATATCTATATGTAGTATCTATCTATCTATATATATATATAGCTATATATATATACACCTATATCTATATATATATATCTATACCTATATCTATATCTATATCTATATATAATTATACATATATGTATATATACCATAGGAAAAATCATGGTAGGCGAGTATCATATCATGTGGATTGCATTTCAATGATGCCAACATTAGGGAGATCATTGGTGCCATCATTTTCCAGGGAATGTTGGCGGAATGCCCATTTGCATAAGTTTCCATACTACTCCTATGTCTGCCAGGGAAATCTGATGAAATCTGTGGAAATCTGACAAAAAGTGCTACAAATATATCCCTGCTTGGTGGTTTCACCATGAAAAGTAAGAAAACTATTCCTGATCATCCCTGGGTCGAAGTAGAAAATCATGAGAGCAGTCATGGAGATAACGAGGCATCTCGAGGCCTAACATTAGATTTACAAAGTAGATTTAGAAAGTCATGGGGAGATATAGATATACCATCTGGTTATGACTAACAGTTCTCCATGGAAAATCCCCAAAATCGATGGAGGTTTTAGTTTTAATGGGAAAATCATCTATTTCGATTAGGGCCATCTATTTTCCATGGCAAACTGTGAATGTCATAACCAGAGGGTAACTGTTTTAACTAAATCTCCCCATGTTTGGATGGAGCATCTCTGGGATCTCTGGCCCGGCCACCGCTGATTCAGCCGCCTGACAGTCGGGGGAAACGCTCCCGAAGAGAACACTTCTGTACTCACGAGAAAACGTAACAAAAACGATAGACATAAAATCCCTGAAAAATAGTAAATCAAGCAATCATTGTTCTATCATGTTCTATCTATTTGGAGGCTACTATACTCTGGGTATTTAACGTTGCGAACTGGAAAATCACCAGTTCTTTAACAGGTATATCATCATATATCATCTATAAATGAACAATGTTCCATGGTTTATATCTGTTAAATAACCTGGTTGATTCACATTCACATCATGGTAAATATTGGGGTCGTCATAACTAGCTATATAAAAATTGGTTATTGTCGAAGGAAGTTTAGAAGTGAAACTTCCGACAATATGGACAGTTGAAAAGCAGAGGTGAGAAGAGTCAGAAGAGACAAGATCAGAAGAAAGAAGAGGTAGATGCGCGAAAAGATAGGAAAGTCGCGATTCACTGTGTTTTTCCAATGATTTGTGGCTCCGGAGGGTCGAAAAGTAGGCTCGCTAAAGCGGCGGGTGCGGAGCCAGCTGGCCAGATGAGACATGAAAAAGTGCACGCCGTTGTGGCGCGAAGCACATTTCCAAGTCAAAATGGACAAAACACTAGAGGAGCGGACCACTTTTGGAAGTTGAGATGTCGAAAAAGTGCACGCCGCTGTGGCGCGAAGCACATTTTGAAGTCAAAATGTGCAAAGCACACCATGGTCGGACCACTTTTGGAAGCTGCGATGTCGAAAAAGTGCACGCCGTTGTGGCGCGAAGCACATTTTGAAGTCAAAACGTACAAAACACACCATTCTCGGAGCACTTTTGGAAGTTGCGATGTCGAAAAAGTGCACGCCGTTGTGGCGCGAAGCACATTTTGAAGTCAAAAGTGTTAAAAAATGACGGTCTCGGACCACTTTTGGAGGTTCGGATGTCGAAAAAGTGTCGAAAAAGTGCACGCCGTTGTGGCGCGAAGCACATTTCGAAGTCAAAAGTGTAAAAAACTGAGGGTTTTGAGCCTCTTTTGACGTGAAGATGTCGAAAAAGTAGACATTGGTTAACTTAACTAACTTGACTAACTTAACTAACTTCACTAACTTAACTACCCTAACTTCGACGACAACAGCAACAGCAACAGCAACAACACCAACAACAACACCACCACCACCAACAACAACAACAACAACAACCACAACCACAACAACAACACCAACCACAACAACTACAACAACTACAACTACAACAACTACAACAACTACAACAACTACACGACAACTACAACTAGAACTACAACTACTACAACAACAACAACAGCAACAACAACAACAACAACTACAACAACAACTACAACTACACAACAACTACAACTAGAACTACAACTACAACAACTACAACTACAACAACAACAACTACTACTACTACTACTACAGCAACAACAACAACTACAACTACAACAACTACAACAACTACAACAACAACAACTACTACTACTACTACACTACACAACAACTACAACCACACAACAACTACAGCTACAACTACAACAACAACTACAACTACAACAACTACAACTACAACTACAAAACAACTACATCTACAACTATATGGCTGCAACTACACTACACTAATTACATTACACCACAACTACAACTCCACTACGCTACAACTACAACTACAGTTGCAGTACATCACACTACATCCAGCAGTTGTGGGTGAGGTGACCACTGCAACCATTACAACCATTCCAGCAAAGACAACTTCAACCACCTTTCGGTCAATCAGTGGCTTCGCTCTGCCATCCCTGATTCACAACAACCAACTTCTCCTATAGGTTTCCTATTTTTGAAACTTCCGCCACCGCCTTGTGCGGTACTACTGGTAAAATTATATCTATGTTAGTGCTTGTCCTACATATATTGGTTGATTCTGGTTGGCTAGTTGGTCACAGCCAACACAACCCAGCAATTACTTCATAGATGGCCCCAGCGCTTAGGCCAGTTGGTTGAAAAAACAGGCGGTCGCAGCCACCACTGTCAGTGCTGGATGTCCAAGATCTTAGGAGACAACTCATTACGATGGCCTTGCAGCCGTTTTTTCACCCGTTTTTTCAATCATCAGTCCGATATCACAAGATATAGACTGAGAGAAAGGAACAATTCAATGAAAAAGGGGAAATCTGGCATTTCTGGATGATGTGCCTATAAAGATTGTGTTTCCTACTTGCCATGCTTGTTTCCCAATGGGTAAGGGAAAATTTGTGGGTGGTTGACAGTTGGCTTCCCTGTTTAGCTCAAATCCGGCAATGGAACATCCAGAACTGGTCAATTTTCCTGGTGTTTTTGGCAAGATTAAACCCTCCAAGGGATAGAATTATATAAAATTCATGTGGTCTATAGGTAACCCCTCACAAAGCTGGGTCAAAGTCGTTGACCGCGATTTTTGAATCAGAGAATCATCGAAAATCATCTAAAATCATCGAAAATTGGGGGGGGGGGGTAGTCAAAATCATTCATAGGTTTACCATCTGGTAATTTAATATAGCTATTGAAAATGGCCCAGTCGAGATAGTTGATTTTCCAGAAAAAATGGCATGGTGGATCTTTCCATAGTTTTTTGTTAACGTTTACCAGAGGTTAACCATGGTTTACCTGTCAAAGCCCAGTAGTTTGGCATCTCCCCGGGTCGTCGCGGCTGCACCTTCTGCTCCGGGGCGGGCCCCTTTGTCAGCACACGGGCCTGTGATGTTCGGCAGAGATCCGGAAAAATATCAGAGATCTTGAGTTCATATAGAGAATGAAGAATTGTTGAGGCTTGCTCATGGATTTTAAGCACATAGCCTAGCTGCAGCTATTGTTGTGTCCATTCCTATCTTAGATATGCTTAAATTGTCTAGAAAAAAAACAAACACATGTTGGATTACTAGGAGGAAAACAACAAAATAACAGCAAATCCAGGTTCTCATCTTAGAGTGCCCACCAAAAAACGGAAAGGTCCTTTATCATTCAATATGGATTTGACTGCAAAAGTGAACACCAACTCAATAACAAAAAGCGGGATTCCCCAACTGTTTTAAAATACCTGGGAGATCTGAAAACATCTGAAAACATCTGAAAACATCTGAAAACTCAACATTGTGTTGTATTCAAATTGCAATTTGGTGGTTTACCCGTTTGTTGGACAAGCACGACACGTTTGTTGCGACCCTAAAGGTATGATCAATGGATTGGTTGATAGGAAATTCTGCAGGAAGCCGGCGGCAAAATTGCTCCCAACCAGCCTGGGGGTTCCTGTTGCGTCATTCAATGAATTTTGAGATATGGATATGTCTGAAAATGGGGTATACCCCCAATTATAGCCATTTAATAGGGATAATGATCATTAACCATTGGGTGTAGGGGTACACTATTTTCAGACAAACCCATATTGAACCCCCCAAAATGGTTGTTTTGATCAGACTTCAGTGAGAAGTTGCGCAAAAAAGGCGCCAAGTTGTGGGGCCGTGGGAAAAACCAATATTGACCCATTGTTGGGGCCCAGAAATATCCCATTCGCAGAATCACTTGGTTTCAAAGGGCCAAGGGTGATTTTCTCGAAGGGGATTCTGAAAAAGTGGTTCTTAATGCACTTCAGATTTTTCATAGCAAATCTTAGATACCTTGCAAAAAAAGGAATGCCCCATCTATTGTATGAATGTGTTGCCCCATCTATTTTAAGAATGTGCTGCATGCTTGATCTAGCTATACATTTATCATATTTTATCATATCATACTATGTAAATTGGAGAGTTCCCATCCAAAACACCAGTCATTTCCACCCATCGGAGCCATCAAAACTGACCCCCTGATCCTGCCCAACCGCCAAACTGGCGCACCAAAAAACTGCTCATCGGATTCCGTGGGCCAGCAGCTTTCTCATCTGGCGCGGGGGGCGCGGGAATCCAGTCCATGGGTTCAAAACATGTGCGTCAAACAAGATGAGTGGATGAGTGGATGAGTGGATGAGTGGATTAGTGGATGAGATGACCAAGGATACCAAGGACTGTGAGTACCGCCCAAAACTGTGAGTCAAACAATATGACCAAGGGCTATGAGTACTGCCCAACATCCTTCACACCAGCAGCGAAGCGGTTTTCAAACTCTTTGAGAAGCTCAGGTTCCACATTCCGCATCGGGAAGTGTTCCTATCTGGGTATGGGTCAAAATTAAAGACCTGGGGACCACAGATTTAAGTGTATGGTTTAAATTAACCATCCAATACTTGGGGCACTCCGCTTTGACCCATACCCATCGCCGGCGGCGTCACAGTGATCACAATAGTCTCAGACATTCTCAGACCCGACACAGAACATGTTTCGGGGATGAGCAATTTTGGCCCACACTTGTGAGGAGGTTCGGCAACGTCGGCAACGTCGACGCCACTTGAAGAGCTTTGCCTTCCATGGCCATCTCTCTGGCAATCTTCGCCTCCACCAACAAGCCGTCCCAGATCAGCGATTGCGCCTGGTGATAGGCTGAAACAACTATACTTCCACAAAAATGCACTTTAGCATCTTTAGCTGTTAAATGAAAATTGTATGAACTTATAACTTTAAGACTAGCCTTCCCATCAAAAACATGCGTTGAAGACTGCTTACAATTTGCACCAACTCTTCATGCTAGTCTGATCATATCTAATCTGATTTGGACCTACTGATGGGTTTTTGACTTTCAGTGGCAAAGGTGCTTCGAAACCACATCCGAGATAAACATCCGATCTACATCCGCCTTCAGGTCGCCAGGGTCCATGCTATTCACAGACCACATGAGATACTCCTTGTACTGGGCATAGGGCACTGGGCGGAAGGACGAGTTGATGTCGCGGCCAAAGCGCTGCACAAAGATCTGCCGGACCTGGTCATCCTCCTCCTTGGTCATCTTCTTTTCCTGGGAGAAATGCAGTGAAGTTGGTGGTCAAACAAGTAAAAAAAAAAAAAAACTTCCAGATTCCCCAAAAATGGTGGGTCAAAAGGGCCTCAAGGGCCTCAAGGGCCTCAAGGGCCCCTGGTAATTGGATGGTACCCTACAATTTCGCTGGTGAATGGATGGCGATTCCCCAATTTCATAGGCTTTGACCCATCCCCGAAATGATGGATTTACAGGAAATCAAAACTCATGGGCTAAGCAAATCGCTGATTCAGAGTGCACCTTGGTTTGCAGGAGGCCCATCAAGGCGAACTCTTCCACTGAAATGAAGCCGTCACCATTGAGATCCGTCAGCTCAAACAACTGTCGAGCTGCCTGCAGCCGCTCAATCTCCAAGGGACTCGCCTCTTTCGCTTCCTCCTTGGGACCGCTGCAGAGCTGGGAGCAGTCGCAAAAAGGAACGTTTCCCATGGGCGAAAAAAGGGACCGAAAAGGACCAGAGACCAGGTGCGCTGTGAGCCACGTTCAACTGACACCAACTGGTCGTCCGCAAATTCATAAGCTCAAGTTCAGCCGTGCTGCGCTTCCAACATGATCAACTATTCCAATGGGTCAATAGGTCAAAATGTCATCCACCACCCAACCAACCAGTCTGGACCATCCAACTTGGTGGAAAGACACCATTTTTGTTCTTACCAATAAAAACTTTAAGCAACATACCCCTGAAAGTCAAATGACTCATCTTGCCCACCATAGTAATGTATATATATATATATATTAATGATAATGGACAATCCACAAGTAACATCAATTTTCACGCAGGGGGTAATCCATTTTCATCACTGTCCGGGATTGTCCGGGCCTGGCAGTAGCTCCCCTCCACCAGACACTTGACGGTCTTGACGCTCTTGACGTTCAGGAAGTTCCAAAGGCATCATCGAACCTCAGCCCAAGCTTCTGCAGAGATGGAGGTCAAAATTCCAGATGGATGAACACCCCATGGAACATCCATTTCTATCGCTAGGATATGCCCAGGTTTTGACGAAAATTCAGCAGATTTGAAGAGGCAAACATTGGGGAGGTTCACTCAGAGGGGACCATTCTACCAGCAAACCAAGGGTAAATACGAAGCAACAAGAATTGTTGGTAGAATCACCACTCAAAAACTGGGCGTTTGAGGGCGGATATTGAAGTGGTGGAACTACGTAGCGTTGCCATTTTTGAGGCTTTCAGGTACGAAAATGGGGTCACAAGAAAAACAGCTCAAAAATGGAGAAAACTAACCACCATCAATGGATTGGTCGTTGTGGAAGGGAAAATCTACAGGAAACCCATCGTTTTTGCCAGTGAAGTGTCATCCAATTCCTGGACAAGTCCCAAAATTGCTCGGATGAGCGAGCAAACAGCCGCAGCAAACTGACCACAAATCACCAAATGGAATTGGTTCAAAAGTAGAAAATATTGCTAAAATTGCTAAAGGTCAAAATGGAGTGCTAAAAGATTAGAACATTACGTAGAGTTCAAAAGTTTTGAACATTTGTTTCCAAATAGGATGTCAAGTGTACAATGCGGTACCCTTCGAAAAATGAACCCGACTCGACCTTTACTTGGATGTACCGGTAGGTGGGTTAGAACCCAGAATCTTATCACCTGCACATCTAACTGGTCATATTTCATATGAAATTGGGTTATCATGTGCTTACTACCAGCTTCCTACAATGCAGTGCCCCCAGTTATAAGTTGATTTATCGACCCCATGAACTAGTTCGATATATCAACATATATCAACCATAAACCCAACAGTGACATAGTAGTTATGTTTACCAACTTGACAAAAAGGGCACCACCTTGTAGTTTTCTGACAAGAAACCCTGACAAGAAACCCGCACACAAGCCACATAAGTACCATTGTCAATCGACAGTATATAGGATATGGTATGGTAAATGGTATATAGATGTATATAGTATGTCAAGGTCATCTATCCCACATTGGGGATCCTTTTGATGCCCAAAAAAAAAGATATCCTCCGGTAAACTAACATAACCATGGAAAATCACCATTTTTTATGGGTAAATCCACTATAAATGGCCATTTTCAATAGCTATGTTAGTTTACCAGAGGGTATAAACTGGATTGATGATGATTGACCCCCGAACAATTAAAGGAATGACAACCTAGATCAACCTTGGACCATGCCATATCCCATGACGGATCCATGGTGCTGGATGGTAAATGTTACCATATATGGCATACATGGATCCTATGGGTATATACAACTGGTTTATTTCTTCAATGGCCATTGCCCACAAAAAAAAAAAAAACGCCTGAGCTGCTCCGACCCACAGCAGATCCGCCAGGGGTGGTCTGTACTGGTGAAGCCTGCAGTGAAGCCTGTCGCGGCGGTGACTCTGATGCTGGGATCACCGAACTCGAACAAAACTTTACCAAAAGAAGGCGTCCAAAAAAATTGGGCCAATCAAATGGCCAATCAAATGACCAATTTAATGGTGATTTAATAGTTTAACAATGGGTTAACAATGGTGAATAATGGGATGATATGATGGATATGATTAGGATGAATATATGATACCCTCTGGTAATTTGCTACATAGCTATTGAACATGTCCCAGTCGAAATAGTGGATTTTCCCATGAAAAATTCTGATTTTCCATCGTATAGCGGTGACCATTTTTCGGCCTCCATGAAGTTCATCGATTCACTTTGACAAAGCCTGGAGAATCCCAAGACCTTTACGGATGCATCGCTGAAAAAAATGGGCCTCTTCCGCACCACCTGCAGGCGCGGGGCAGGCGGACATCGGGGATAACATGGAAAATCAAGGAACACCTTGCCATGGTCACCAAACAAAATCACCGGCTTCACTGACTTCAGGCCCGTGGAGGTCTCGGTTCCAGTGACGGGCATCACCATCTTTCGCTGTAAGAAGTGCATGTTGCTTTGCCAAACAATTGGGTCGAATTTGGCACTGGTGAATCATCATTGAAACCCCATGAAACTAGCAATTCTGAATAACTTACCCTCTGGTTATTTAACATAGCCATGGAAATCACCATTGTTAATAGGTAAACCATCTATAAATGGACCATTTTCCATGGCTATGTTAAATAACCAGAGGGTTTTTTCAGACATAAACTCTTGGGGTATTACAACATATTACAACCATGTCTACAGTTCAACTACTATGTTAACTATACACATTTCATTGTCATGTTTCGGGTCCGCCATTTCGGGAGTCTTCCCATCGTTCCCTGGGTGTCCACCGTTCCACCTTTGCCGCGACCTTTGTTGCCCCGACCACGACCTTCGAAAAAAAACGGTCGGAACATGGTGAGAAACTGGTGCGATGTCCCCGATTCTTAGGGCCATCATGATGAACTGGGGGAGTTTTTTGGCTGGTTGGTGGTAATTATACCTACCCCCCTGAAAAATATGAGTTCGTCAGATTGGATCATCATCCCCAATCTGGTTGGGGAAAATAAAATTCATGTTCCAAACCACTAGCCAGTTGGTGTTTTCCCAGAATTCTCAGACTCTCCAGAACCCCAAGCTGACTTGTTGCTTTGGTGGCCACTCGGCGAATGGGACACGGCAGGTCACCCCATTTAGTGTCGCTATCCGAACAACTCTCCGGCAGTCTAAGCAGCAATGGAACATCACCCATTATTCATTTGGTGGTAATTCTTGTACAGTATACTGTATGAGGACTCAGGATTTTCCAGTTTTTGCTTCGATTGCTGCGGGAATCCAGTCTTGGGTGCCCCTCCCATCCCATCCACCCATAGAACAACCATAACCCATAACCGGAAGCAGCAGATTCCACGGAAATTTCGGACCGGTCATCATCATTTATCATCCCAGGAGTTATTCAATCCCCAGGTTTTGTTTCGCCACCATTTTCGATCCATGAAATGGGACCCATGAGATCCCGATGGATGCTGGGATGGTTCCCACCTTCGGCTCTGCCTCGGAGCGTACCGGCCACCTGTTTGTCCTAGTTGACAGCAGCAGCCAGTAAGGAACTAGAACTGCTGGCAAAAATGTCGTAAAAACCCAGGGATTCTGGTCGAATTTCCTGAAAAGACCAAGCTGCCAAGCTAAAGAAAAATGGGGGGGCATGAACTGATTGAATCACCAAAAATGGTGTTTGTTCTGGGAGCAACTTTAATCAGCAAAGGAGAGATTCAATAAAGTTCTTTCAATTGAGATATTGAACCGGAAAAACATAAGGAGCATTTGGCATCTGAACATGAAAATCATAAGTCGGGTGTGTAAATGGGTCCCCAAGGCCAAATAAAAACAGAAATGATAGAAGAAATGTCCACGCATTTGACGACATGATTTCCTGTCAATGGATGCAACCAGTTTGAAAGCCTCCAAGATAAAAATGTCCGGGGGTTGCGAAAAAAATCAATCTCGGGGTCAACTGGTGCCATTCAAATAATTTCAATAGCCTTTTGACTTCTTGATTCCGCAAAATGCGAGGGGGGTGCATCTTTTTTTCATCAACAGAAATGGCACCCAACCATTTCTAGCTGACTTTTGGTCGCAGGTTCCACTCATTTCATCGAAGATTGCACAATATCGGTGCTTTCAAAGTTGGACCATGTTGGACCTATATCGATTGATTTAACCGAAAACACCGATCGATACTTTGATTTGGTCTTAGGCTTTGAAAAAAAAATGCCAAAAATCAATTTAGTACTTTGATTGGTCTTCAATTTTAGTACTTTGATTGCATGTTCTTAGGCTTGGTGAAAAAAATGCCAAAAAATGTTTGCAGCGCCTCAAACAACTAAGAAAAAAAACACAAAACCCCGCAAAAAAAAATAACGCAAAAAGCCGCAAAGCACCCGCAAAACCCACAAACACCTGCAAATCCTGAAATCTTGGTGTTTTAGGTAGTTTTCGGATTGTCTTAGAGTTCCAAAATTCCTTACGTTTTGTGTACGTGGGCATAGTAGTGAGATTTTCCCAGAATCATGTTTGGAACAAAGTGAATCATTCTTTGGGTTGTTTGACCTATCTTCTTAGAACGACATTTTTTTCCTCGGCAGTGGAGGGAGGGTCGAGGTATGTATCTTCATAGGCATTGTTATTGGCCAATGTTCAGCTTTGAATTCTCTGCCGTTAGTGTGCAAATATATGCGTAGTATACATATTACACATCTCCAGACACATCTTAACATATCTGAATCATTCTGAATCCCATCCCCCGAAAATAAGCACACCCTCAAAGGGTTCCCAATATGTTTTCCAATCCCCTACTAAACCCATGGTTTCTGGAGGGGTTACCAAACTATTAGGAGTTCCGCAACCCCCTAATCATCCAATAGCTACAAGAAATTCCCGACTGGCCAGAAAAAATATAGAGTAACCAACCATTAATTATAGACAATTATAGTGTAAACCTCCAGTAATACCCACTATTTCATATAGTGCACCATTAGTATCAATATCCATTCATCACCAGTTAATAAAGTGTAATAATCACCATTAATCACCATTAATCACCATTAATCACCATTAATCACCACTATTCTCCCATGACTCGGGGCGACTTTGAACCAGTCCCAACCCGTCGTCCCGTCGTCTCCTCCAGTGTGGACGCCGGCAGAACGCCCTCAGAGACGAGGTGTTCTTTGGTCATCGCTCCAAAGACCTGGGAGGTCGCCAACAAAAAACCAGCGAGTCATTTCTCATGGGTCATTAAATGTCCCCATTGAACATCACCCAACCATTAGGTATATGGTCTATAATGGCTACTATAAGCTGGAAGTTTCTTCCCCAAAAATTTGGTCATTTGGGAATGGGTCAAAACCTTGTACCCCTGGTGAACATCAAAATAGCTGGGATTTATGGATGTTCATCCCCCTAAAAATGTATCTATAGGTATTGATCCATAGCCATTTCTAATCAAATGGAATTCTATGGCATCTAGTGAATCTAGTGGGGGCTTAGCCGGCTTAGCGCTGGTTTTTTAGATATGTTTATGATGCTTTGAATGGAATTTCACCTATAGGGATGCAGTTCCTTGGGACCCAAGCAGGGAACTTCTGCTGCAAAGCATTCAACCTCAGCCGCTGTGGGAAATCCATCCCAAGTGGCCCTTTCACTCCTGTAACTCACTTACCATGTGGTTATGACTAACATAGCCATGGAAAATCCCCAAAATAAATGGAGGTTGATGTCGCTGGGAAAATCATCTATTTCTATGGGCCATGGCTTCCATGGCTATGTTAAATAACAAGAGGGTTACTGGGGATCTTCATATGGAATTTTCATGGATATTCCATGGATATTCCATGGAACTGAAGGGTCAAGATGCTCTACCCAACGAACCGGCGCACTGACAAATCAGCTGCGTAAGGCTGAACTAAGTATGATGACTACAATGCGGTGGCCCCCTTTGTTGATGTTTGTTGGTGAAAACTTAGAGTCTAGTTCGATGTATCATATCAACATATATCAACCATAAACATCAGTCAAATATCAGTTGTCATCAATATAGATTATGAAGTCATAAACATCAACCATCAAACATTCATATCAGTCGTCATCAGCCATAAAACATCCGTGGAAGGGCCGTTCCAAACTGCAGAAATCAAATCTCCAGAAAGTCCAGACTATCACCATTTCATCATGGCTGACACTTACCCAACCTGGTTATGACGTTTACAGTTCGCCATGGAAAATAGATGGCCCTAATCGAAATAGCATGGTTTACCTATTAATAGCATGGTGGATCTTTCCATGATTTTCCATGGCGAACTGTTAGTCATAACCAGATCTCATGATCCAAGGCCTGGACTCGCCGGCGGCCTTCGGCCGGCCGTTGCTCATGCCTCGGATCAGAAATCGGATGGTTTAGCTATGGAAGGCCCATGGCGAATGGATGGAAGCCATGGTTGAGCTATGGAAAAATATGGTGATGTTCTATATGTACCATCTGGTTATGACTAACATAGCCATGGAAAATCACCATTTTTAATAGGTAAGCTAAGCCATCTATAAATGGGCCATCTATACCATGGCTATGTTAAATAACCAGAGGGTAACAAATTAATACAAATTAGGAGAGGGTAGTATAAATATGACATCTATAATGTAATTGATGCAAATAAAAGCAAATAACACAACTGACTTGACAAGCAATGATGAGTCTAATTTAAGGCTTTGTCATGCCTTGTCCAAGAATACGGGGATACCCCAGAGCTGGCATGTTTTTTCACGGGGAAATGATGATAAACCATCTGATTTAACAGGTACCCTATTTTCAGACAACCCATTTAGGTGATCAAAATTCAAAATGAGATTTGGGTTGATGTATCAACATTTGCAAGTTAGATGTATACGATATGTGGTATAGCCACATCACCTTGGTACTTCCATGACCGTCACCAAAAACGAACAGAATAGGCTAGAAAAGAATGGTCATGTGCATAAGTAGGTATTTCTGTGGTAGTGACCTATCCCCATGTAACACATTAAATACAAGCAAATGTTGATGGCAGGTCCCCTGTCCCCATGGCACACGTAGCTGGTGTAAGCTGTGTCTCTCTCCTTCACAGCGTCTGGCTCGATCGGACCATGTCCAAAGAGGATTTCATAAATGTGAAACTTAGCTCTTGGCCATCAGTTGATGATCTTTCCCTAACCATCAACCATCATGAAGCTGGATTTAGTTTTTTTTTCAAAGAAAAAGTAATCCACCAGCCTGAAAGAATGTCAAGGCTTCACCTTACTCACCATCATCTATGGCGGCTGGTGAGGTTCTTATAGATTAATTGACCATAGCTTGGTCGATATCTCGTTGCCTAGTTTGACTTGTGTTTGGTGTTACCAACAAATATCACTGGGGCCATAGAAAAAGTGAGCCTTAGTAAGCCCATCAACAAAGATGCACAAACGTGTTTCCAAGCTTGTTCGATGATGGTTTCCCCATCATTTCCAGGTGTCCAAGGTATAACTTCAACTTTGTTCAACCACATTCTTGGATGCAAAATTCGAAACCTTGTCTGGCGAAAAGCGTCAAAAGCCGTCATGCTACCCGGATGGTACCCATGACTTGTCATAGCTGGGATTTCGCTGGAAGTTTCTTCCCCAACAATTTTGGTCATTTCTTCATTTCACAGCTTTTGACCGTCCAAACCAGGTCTGTCTGCCAGGTCTGCGTCCCCTTTCGACGCCGCAACGGATCG
Source organism: Cladocopium goreaui (assembly GCA_947184155.2). Lineage (NCBI taxonomy): Eukaryota > Dinophyceae > Suessiales > Symbiodiniaceae > Cladocopium > Cladocopium goreaui. Next base: position 18,583 of record CAMXCT020004662.1, read on the forward strand.
GCAAACCAGGCCACGTGGTGGGGAGGGTAGCTCCATGGAACTTTGGAGCAGCAAGAGTTGGTCGCGGCCATACCTCAGGGCCAGGTTCGTCCAATGGAAATACGAACCGCTAGGCTGTTTCCAATGGAACCCACCAATGACATACCCTCTGGTGAACTAACATAGCAATGGAAAATCACCATTTTTAATGGGAAAATCCACTATAAATGGCCATTTTCAATAGCTATGTTAAATTACCAGAGGGTAATGATGATCTTTGAAAGGTTGAGGGGATTGGCATTGAGGAAAGCCCATGGAAAAACCTAAAATGTTATGGGATTCAAAGCACAAAAATGTGGAGATTTCACCAACAAAAAAGCTGGGAAATCCCCAACAAAAATGGAGATTGAAGTGCGAAAAAACATGGTATTTTCATGGGGGATTGTCAGTTGCCATGTTTGATTGCCAGAGGGTAATGGGATGAAATGGGGATACAATGGGAATACAATGGGATATCACGCTTCTCTAATCAAACATGGAAGGGAAAAAAAACAAACTAATGGAGGTTTCTACCTGGGAAAACCCTTCAGAAATGGCAGATGTTCCGTGCGCACGCCATGTTTGACTATCAGACAGTAAATCCAATCCTAAAGTACTGGCAAATTGCTGGTTGTAAAATCTGATCGCTGTGGTGATTATTATAAAAAAGATACTATTATCCTAATGACCTGCCCATCTCTCACTTACTGGTGCGTTTTACGTAGGGAATGGGAATGGGGTTGCTGGGATGATGAAATTACTCTTGATGACATGGATCATTCCCAAAAATTCCCTGCGTAAAACGCACCAGTAAGACATTCACAATCTATAGATGATTAGAAAAAATATGAAAAAATATCAGACAATCCAACTTTTCCAATGGTTAATGTTTCTAGATGCTCAGAATTGATCCTCCTCCCGGCCAGCTCAGATCCAGACCTGTAGCTCGCTGCTGGAGGGGTTAAGCCATCCCGGCCATCTCGCTGCTCACCTGACTTCGGACCTGAGATCGGGACCGGAGGTCACGCTTCACTCTGTTAGTTTGGGGACCAGTGTATGTCAAATGTGTACATATATGTATAATCATATACAATCTATACATATATGTATATTATTATATATATATACAATTATATACATATACAGCTTGCTAGATTGTATATACTATTATATATTCGATTGTAGAGATATTATATTGTATACAAGAATCATGGGTATCGTATGTGGCCCTTCGCCCATCTTCGGAAGTGCAGCAGAGCCGCTGGTCCGAATTCCTGCCGTGGCTCGGGGTTTAGACCAAATCATGGTGGCAATAAATGTCCAACGTCAGAATGGGGAGTGTTCAACCAACCAGTTTCTAGTTGATAAATGTTGAAAATAATTGATCAAAACTTATGCTCGGATCAGTTGATAAATGTTGAAAATAGTTGATCAAACTTATACTCGGATCAGTTGATAAATGTTGCTAATAATTGATCAAAACTTATACTCGGATCTACAACCGAACAATGGTGCAGCCAGTTTCACCTCTGGTTGGGTGCAGGACTACTTGATCCCTGGCAAAACAGTGCGGTGTTTTGGAAGTCCTGCCATTTTCTGCTGCGTTTCTTTCCTGCCTCGTTGTAGCCACTCCGGGCCCAAAGTTGTCGTGTCTCCCAGGCTGCTGAGTCTTTCCTGTCACAATGCCCAGGAGACCGAGACAAACGTCCAAAACGTAAACAGCATTACCCTCTGGTAAACTAACATAGCTATGGAAAATCACCATTTTTAATGGGAAAAACCACTATAAATGGCAATTTTCAATAGCTATGTTAAATTACCAGAGGGTAAACAGCATTAAAGAAATGCTTTGGTACCCAAAAATGGAGAAGAAAAAGCAACCATGATGAGAGTAGTGGAATATGACTCATATGACATGATATTTCACAGGATGTTACCGCGAGAAAAATCGAGATGATCCCAATTTGCCCAAGTTGATCCTTTTTTTTGGCAACGGGAAACTAAATTCATCTTCCAAAACTTCAAGAGTTCCAAAATGTTCCAAATGATTCATATGATCAAAACATATCATTTCACATTTGGTGTATCGAATAAACAAACTCGTCCTCCACCATCTTCGATGAAACTTCCCCAATTCATAGGGCGTGTGTTAATCCAGCTGCTATTCTGGGGGGATGACCTACGGGAAAATGTTGACCATGACCATGGCATGATGTCTTTGAAAGGACAGCGCAGAGAGGCTCGACACGAACGAAAAAGAAGTGGGTGGTGGCGCTGCCCCCAAGAAATAGAGAAGTCTCTGACGATATGTTTTTTAGAGCGGAAAATTGCATAGAGATCATGTTGATTCATATTCAAAGATCGTTCAAATTACAAACCAATACATCATAACATCGTTGATCAAATTGGTCGTTGCATCCTGTAAGCCCACCATTGTATCTTTGACATTCTGAATGACCATTTGGCTGTTTTGATCAATCATTGCCGGAAACAGTCTTTGGATAACAGTAACCCCCAGATTTCGGCGCATCAAATCCCACAACAATTTATTGGATCGTCACTAAACTAAACCCACAACTCTCAGCCGTGATGCTGATGATGTCCCCGCCGATCCCACTGTATCGCCATCTCGCCTGTGGCATGCCTAATACTCCACCTCCAGATGGCTGGAATAGGCTGGAATCCCCAACGAAATTGGCCATGGAATAGCGAATCACAACCCGATCAAAACCCGATGTTCGAAACATTTCGAAACCATCGCAGGGGCTCCTTTGAATTTGACTCAAACCAATTCCCGAAATTTGGATAGTTCGGACATGTGACTTTGTCATTGTCGGTAAAAGATTCATGATTTGGTTCAACAGCGGTCAATGTTGACTGATGGCGTTGTGGATATTGATTGGGAATAAAACGACCCTCGTCTGTTGCCGGGGGGGTGGAACCCCTAAAAAAATAAAATAAAATGCAGGGGCCTAAGGACAAAATGCCAATAAAATGAGAGGGCATAAGGTAAGATAGGAAAACCCAAGCAAAATACAATGGACGGGTACAAAAAGAAAATGACGTCAGGCACCCTCCACCTGGCCACTGATGGACCTACGTTATGCAACTGTTGGACCTCGGGCTCCGGCATTTTCTTTTGGGTTGATCTTGTTTTGTCTTGTTTCCTTCTTTGATTGGTTTTAACCATCTTTGAAGGAAAACCCGAAAACCCCCAAAATGGCAAGACCCAATTGATCTGTACAGAATAGATTGTTTCCCCAACTGCCAGGAAGTGGTAAGTATTGACAAGCCAAAACAGGCATCTCAAACCAACCCCCAATATAGGCACTATAGTGACCTAGTCTGGAAAATTGAAAGAATATATCCTACAAAAAAATGGGGGTGCCCAAGGTTAATGCTATCTCTGTCAGTTAGTTCACTTGATGGGTTAGGCACCTCAAAAAATAAAATGCACCCACAAAATAAAATGCCGGGGTCTGACCCATTTTATTTTCACTTTATTTTTATTTTTTTTATTTTAAAAGGGGCTCCAGCTCCCTAATTCTATTTAGGTACCCCGGACGGGGGTTAAAACGATGGTAGATGAGCAAAATTGACGGTGATAGTCTTGGTAGTTGAGTATACAATTGGGTCAGCTCGGATACCACCATGTCTACTAAAAATCTTGTGAAACATGCCTGGTGTGACCCTAAACCCAAAACAGGAGAATTGCCCACAAGATCTGACTGGCGATACCAAAAACATCATCAGGGTGGTTACCATCACAGGGCACCAAAAGGCCAACCTTCTGGGGGCCCCCACGGGAAGGTCACGGTGGGATGGTACCGCTAAGGTCAAAAAGAAACAAGATCGGCTCGGGGCAGATGCACGCGCACCGCTCCGAGACAATTTCCGTGGCCAAAAGAATGGGGGTTCTGCAGAAAGTTGTCACCTTTTTTGGCGAAAAAAACTCCACCCTTTGGTTTTGGCAATGCAGCTACTGAGATCACGCTGAGCCAGCTCGGTTGCCGACGTGTTCCATCAATGGTTCGGCAGATTTTTCCCACCGAAACTTTTTTTCCCCAGGTGATCCCAGGTGATCGATGATCTACAATGGTGAAATCACAGAAAAAGGGATCTTAGATCTTCATCATTCTATACAGGGATAGACATACACAAAGACAGGTACAAAACAAATGCACATACACATACATATGTAGAGTTACATGGAAAAACACATACAGTATATCTAATATATACATATAGATGTGTGTATAATATAATATATATGTACATATGGTAATGAATATGATGATACTGACAACTACAGCTTCTGGATCCCCAAGCCACTACCATGGCTTCTCTTTTTTTCTGCCCGCCATGGTCGCCACGTATCTCCGCAGTAGCTTTCCACTACTGCCCCAAGCGGCTCACTGCGCAACCCAGAATCTTCCCAGCGCAAAAAACCACAAGCATCGATCACGGGCTTAAGAACTTTGAGGACTCTGTCAGGATGAGATATGGCTGATATTGGCTGATCAAAAGAACTCACCCCCCCTCCCCGAAAATCTATACCCGACCCATCCCTATATGGGTCAGTTTCTCAGTTTCATGTCACGATGAGGAAAAACAGAAAACTCAAACCAGGCACTATAAACTGACGAATTTATCCAGTTCAATGAGGGAACCAGTCCACCTGGTCAGTGATGTAATGGAGTGGATCATTGCTCTATTCTGTGTAATATTAGGGATTCTCTTGAGATCTAAATCAAAAAAACATGCTCACTCCCCTACGGTCTGCTTAAATAAACCCACGCTTGTCTCTTCCAAAACACCGAGACACATGTTTGTTGGTGAACTCCAGTGTGTTTTTCGCGTTTCAGACCAACAGGTGTCGTCTTACGCCCGTCTCGATATGGGACTGCCAGTGGGTGTGCCAGCACTATTTGCCCACAAAGACCCCGGCGTTAAGGAACCAGAACCTCAGGCACGTTCACGACCAAATGGGATTTTAGCATCATACATACCCGGAATGGTAAACCTTAACATAAAACTATGGAAAATCACAATTTTTGATGGGAAAACGCACTATTTCTATGGCCATGTTCAATAGTCTACCAGAGGGTATATGGATTTGATGAAAAACAAAAAGGAACAACCAGAATGTTCAATGGTTGAGTGAGACGGTTAACTGGCTCAATTTCCGCCATTCTCTGAGGATAAATGCCACATTGAATCGTGAACAAGTAGGAATTTACGATCAAGCATCGTCTGTAGAATTCAAAAAATTGGGGATTCAAATTGGGCCCTACAATACAAAAGTCCGCACAACATCAGCCAAACTGTTGGTTCACTGGGTTCATTACTGACTAATGGTTGGTGAAGCGGGAGCAAGATGAGCATGGCCATGGCTCGAATATTGGCGAAATCGCCCACCACAATTTTCTGTGTCTTTTCTTAGTTGAGATGTTCCATTTTGAAGGCAATATGTCAAGCAAGAAAAAAACATCCGGTTGAAATAGCATTGCTATCACTCAAGACATATCATGGTTTTCTTAGTTATCATTCTCAGTTTCACTCAAATGTATCTGGGTAAATTATAATATTTCACTAATCTGAAATAAGGTTCTTCCTTCTTCCCCGTTGCCTGTCGGACACGGCCCCAGCCCAAGCGAAAGCCGGCCCTGTTCATGTCCGCATCCGTATCTTATTGATACAGTTGCAATGTGAAACTTAATTCTCGATTTGTATGTGTCATCCTTGCGCAGGGTTGTCCGCTTCAAGTGCCATGTTCTTTCGCTTTTTCCTCACACGGATCATAGCCAGCTTAGCGATCCTTGTGCGTTCTGCAAAATTAGTTTCAACTCGGCGCATGTCATCCAACCAGACATCTTCTTCGTCCATCTGAAAAAGTTCAGGCAATTGATTTAAACCAAGTCCATTAGTAAGAAGGGCACTGACCACCTCAAAGACTCTTTCCTGATTTCCAAACTTTGGGCGTGTACGAATTCCAGTTGTCCAAGCTGAAAAACCCTGCAAATACAGGCTCTGCACCTTCCCGAAGCCCGCATGACAAGGCAAAATCCTAGCTTCAACCAAACTCAGAAGTTGTGAAGTCATTGCATAAACCACAGTTGATTGTTCTGAAAGGTCTGTCTGCAAACCACACAGGACCGCCGGAGAAGTGGCCTGTATGATCATGTCACCATTTGAACGTTCGCGCTTGACTGGCATCCACTTACGCTGTGTCAAAACCAAACTTATCAAGATCTCCAACCAGGAAATCCCTGGATCGTTTGCAATCGGCGTGGCTGACCACTCGCACTGCAGCAACCAATCAAGAAGAGCCACTGACCACTGGAAACCCCATGCTGCATGGATAAGTTCACAATCTCCAATATACTCCGGTCTCATCCAAATATCATCGATAGACCAGTTACACAAGGCATGTTTCATGTTACGTGGCATGTTAATTGTCACTGCATCACTTGATGCTTTCTGATCAGCTTTGGCACGTGTCTGCTGCAAAAGTAGATTGATATCAAAGAAAGTTTTGACTTGGTCTCGCTGGTGGGTCAAATCATCATGGAACATTGTCATTTCCTGGACGAGCTCAGGAAAAAGATTGTCACAGGCAAAATCTGCTGTTTGATCTGCTACATGATTACCTAAGGCACGATACAGAAGAAGGTTGTCCTGCACTTCATTCAGCTTTTGATGCGCCTTAATTTTAAAGACTCGCTTCAAAGGTGACATACTGCGGAAAAACAGCTGCAACAGGTCAAAATCATCATGATCCGACAACTCTTCTAAATGGGTAGCTCTTCGACACTTCTCAATCAGGTCAATGGCTGAAGCACTATCTGTGTAAACCTGAAATTGCACAAGCTGCTCAAATAAAACCAGGATAGCTTGAAGTTCTGCTCTGTGAATGGCCTGTCGTCCTCTAGTGCGACCTACTGTAACTTTCTGCAGAGTCCAAGGAATCTGTCCAGTAGTTTTAAAAATAGCCGCAAGGTCTCTTCGTTGACTGTCATCTACTGTAAGGTCTGCAATGACCGAAAAAGCAGAAAAACATGTGCAAGGAGAAGTAGGATATTTACAGCTTCCATCAGTGAAGAAAACAGGATCACTTATACCTGCTTCAACAAGTCGTTGCAAGATAGTGGCATTGATTTCTGGTTTCGGCATCGCATCAACAATTGCATCATGAAACTCATAGTGAGGGTGCAAGTGGATTGCAGGCAAATCAACAAGCAATGGATTCTCTTCCTCCAACTGTTCCAGAAATTCACCCCAGGGAGCCCGAACGTCTTGAAAAGACATGCAATGGAAAAACCTATGCATCTTAGTGTCTTCAGCTGCTCCGCAAAAGGTGCATATTCCAGTTGACTCATTCCACTTGCACTGTTGCATTTGGGTTTGGTATCCACTAGCAAGTTCACGCAGGCAAAGAAGTCGCTGTTTTGGTCTATACTTCCGCAAGAGTCTAACCATTTCAGATTGATTGAGAGGTGGCAAGTTATATAGTTGAGTCCGCTGGGTTTGAAACATGAAGAGTTGGGCAGACCAAGCTTGCCTCAAGAAATAACAGATATCACTTAAGTTATCCTCAACCAGGTTACAGGTTTTTAAGGCGGTCATCTGAATCAAACCACTATTTGAACATTTGAGGCCCAAGCGTTGGAGATATTCTCGGAAAGCACTGGCAGGTCCTTGTGACAGTCCTACTTTCGTGGATGGCTGTGAAAGGATGTCAAGGAAGGCCTGTTTCGTCTCAGCATCTGCTTGTCGCAAGAAGCGTCTGGCTTGTTTGGCGGCTTGAGTGATAACACGAATGCATGGATCTATGTCACGGCTATCCACACAGTGAAGAAAAATACTGGAGCTCATCGAATGCAAAGTTTCTCCGACCAACGCATCTGCGATTAAGGTCCGGAGGTTGGTGAGATTTCTTTGACCTACTGCCAACAATTCCATACCATACAAGGCAAGTGGTAAAACTGAAGCTTGCACTACATGTGTCTTAACTGGCAAAGCCCAGTTACTAAGCTTGACAACTTCTAGGCGTTTCTTGGCTTGCTCCAGGCGGTCATGGATGATACCAAGCTTTGCATTGCCATGGTATGTCATCTGGCATCCAAGATCAGTGGCAGTGGCTTGAACTCGGGGTGCTTCAACATTTAAGGTCTGATGCACAAGTTGGCTCATGCGCGCAGCTCCAGTGGATCCTGTGGTCCAGCACCATGTCTTATCCCAGCTTATTTCTAAACCTAACCATGAGACAAAGTCATCAGTGGTGCGTATGGTACATGGATCGAGGTGTTGATCTGGCAACCACCATGTCCAGTTGTCAGCATAGGCTGTAGAGCTGGCATAAGGTGAGGCGGCTTCCAACACATGCCCCCAATTGGCTGCAACTGCAAGCATAGCAAGAACACTCCAGCTATCACCTTCCGGGCAGCCAGTTGTTGTGGTGGTTGGGGAGCTAGTCTGTTGGGCGACATCCCAAAACCTGGTCATGCCACGGATTGAATTGGCCCATTTTTGAACTAGCCTCATTGGAATGCCAAGTGCATGCAATAGCAATTGTACTTTTGATCTATTCAAAAGGTTGAAACACTTCCGGAGGTCAAGTGTGAGGCCAGTGATGTTCACATCGGTTTTCCTTTGAGTTTCAAGAAGTGTTTGCATGATGTAGGTGGCAGTTAGCGCACCTCTTGCAGGCAGCATGCCGGTTATGGACCTGGGCATTAATTGTGCAAAGTGCTGCAGACACCTACGAGCACAAACTTTTCCCCAGAGTCTGTAAAGGGTGGCCAAAATCGTAATGGGACGGCAATTTTCCGGTGTCAACACTTCTTTTTTTGGAATAGGGACAGTTCTTGCCAACATCATGGTTGGGGGGAAAAAATCCATGGAACAAATTATCTTCACCAGTATCTCCAAGAGATTGTCGGGTATCATTTTGAGTTCCTTAAAGCAAAACCCGTCCGAACCAGGGGCGGAGTTGGCTTTGGCATTTTTGATGGCAAATTTCCATTCTTGGAGGTTGTCTTCAAAGTTATCATCAAGGTGTGGAAAAGATAGCATGTCACAATGGAAAGTGTCATGAAAGTTGACATCATCTTCGTGGTTTGTCCTATTCCAGAGGGGCATCCAATATGCATTGAGAGCATCAAAAACCTCTTCCTGGTGGAAAGTGTCTCCAGTTTGGCAGATTTCTACCTCTTCCGGCAGGCTGTCAACTGTTGGCGGCATGTCAACAATGAGTGAATGGTCCTCAATTCGCAAGATCTTGCAAGCATGTTCATGAACTTGCAAAGGCAACAAGGCGGTGTAGCGATCAGGACGCTCGACAAAACACTCGTGGATATTGGCATCTACATGGATGATCACCGCAAGTTCTTTATGGTGCTTGTTAACATGGTGGAAAGGCTTATACTCATGTCTTTTAAGTGCCGCAAAAACATTTTTCATATGATTGGTTTCGCAGTCAATGAGGTGTTTCATTTCCATCTTCTTTTTCCGCAGCTTCTGTTCTTCATGCACGATTCTTTGAAGTTCTTGGTCGAGAAACTGCTGCGCTGTCAAAAGCCAATCAACCGTAGGAAGGTCGAAAGGCAAAGGATAGAGCTCAGGAATGTCGCTCACCCATTCTCGAAAGGATTTAGAGTGGAATCTCCAGTGGCAAATTGCGTTCCTGATACAACTCCAGCATGGTTTTAGTAGTGGTGAATGATTGTTTTTGACAAAAAGAAAAACGCTTTTGTAATGAAGAAAGTCTCCTAATCTGCTTGACAACATGCTTACTCTGGTAGCTGGCAGATTCGCAGTTGATGTTGTAATCACTTTGTCTGGCCTGCTTCACTGGAGTGACAAGTGGAATTCGAATGAATTTTGGATCAGTGCATCGTCCTTTAAATCTTTTTGGCAATTTTGGCAAGGGTTGCAAAGTTGGATTTTTGGCATGTTCTACTTGAATGGCATGGTCAACGGTGGCTTCAACTAGCTGTGCCCACTGCAAAAGGTTAGTGGGCTCGGGGTGTTGGCAAATGACTTGCGCTGATGCTTGGAGATCACTACTATCAATTGGAAGTTCCGTCCAGGATTTCGGTGTCTTAAGCCTGGTTGTGAAAAGTTCTTGGCCCGGAATGTGAAAGGAAATCACCACTGGTGCATGTGCATCAAAGAGGGCTTGGTTATCAACCGTAAATCCCTGCATTCTTTGGACAAGCATCGGATGCACAATTGCAGTATCGGGTGTTGTCACTCCCTTACACGTAGGGGGCATTGGAGATTGATAATACATTTCATGGATCATCTGAAGAGAAAGAAATCCTTTGGCATGCAAAGCTGGGAACATTTCAAGTTGGTGGACATCCATGTTAAAGTCTCCCAGAAAGATGGTGGGGAGGTTAATGGTGTTAGCCATTTGGATAGCATGGGCAAACAAAGTGTTGGTGGCTTGACGGTGCCAGGCATTACCTCCCGTATAACCGTAGATCACAATAATTTGCACATACATCATTCCCCACTGTATCACTGCATGTACCAGGCGGTCAGCATCTGCTTTAGGTTTGAGATCTTGGCTTTTCGCAGCACGTATAGGCCATTTTGAGTGAACGGATGTTCCACCTGCACGGCCTCTCAAGGAAGGTTGGTCGCAAATTTTCTGCTTTTGGGGTTCAACAGGTTCCGACCAAACAGACTTAAGTTGCAGGGATCTAAGTTTAGCCGCCATGGTTTTTTGGATGTCTTTGGTGGCGGTTGTTTCAGCACAACAAAAGGTGTCAACTGCATGAGTTTTCATCAACACCCGAAATTCCTCATGTTTGTTTCTAATGGCTGTTGGATTAAGGATGGCAATAGTGGCAGTTACACTACGCTTTCTTCGAGAATGGTCATTAGGGCCAGGGTTGCTGGCTTCCCCTACCCGCATTGTTCGAAAGCAATCAAAGTTCCGACCCTGATGGCATTTGGGCACCCGAAAAATGAAAAGAAGGCAATTTTCTGCTTCCTGTCTGAGCTTCAGATGGAAATGCATGGCCAAAATGGCGCTCTTTCTTCGAGAATGGTCATTAGGGCCAGGGTTGCTGGCTTCCTCTACCCGCATTGTTCGAAAGCGATCAAAGTTCTGACCCTGATGGCTTGTGGGCACCCGAAAAATGAAAAGAAGGCAATTTTCTGCTTCCTGTCTGAGCTTCGGATGGAAATGCATGGCCAAAATGGCACTTTGAATTGGCAAGGATCCCCAATGTTCTATCACTGGATGATCTGTCGCACAAGAATGGCACGTAGGCAATCTGTACATAACATTCCAAATGGCAATTACTTCTACCAACAGGTGGTGGCGAAAGTGTATGCATAACTTTTCAATTAGTCCTCCATGTCGTTGGGATTGGACTTGGCATGGTGGCTCATTACAAAGATTGTGCTGTATCCAAACGACATCAGCTTGGCAACAAAAAGAACAAACCCCCTGGTTTGTGTATCCCCTGCTCATTTGGTTTGTCTGGAAGGCAAGTCAACCTTCCATACCGTCATCTCCATCTGCAGAACGAGTGCGTTTTGGCTTGGCCTGCAACAAGGTCCTGAGTTCACCCAAAGTGCTGTTGAGTTGCAAGGACTGCTGACTGATAGCTTGCTGAAAGGATGATTCCAAGTCAGTTTTCACTGCATTGATGGCCGCTTGCATCTGCATCTGCGTTTGCTGCTCTCGCTGCTGCACATTTTGAAATTCTTGCTTGGTGTCACTCTGAAGCTGCATGAGGGCCTTCTCAATTTTCTGGATCTGCTCACCCTGGGAGTTGAGCTTGGCTGCGTGCTCTTGGAACTTGGCTTCTGTAGGTCCTGTGAGGTCCTTCGGTTGTGCTGGCTGCATCTTGTTAGCATTGTATCCAGCCCAAGGATCAAAGTGAGGGCTGGTCTGGTCCGTTGACGCACTTGACATGGCATTGCGATCAACTTTACGTGGCATTGGTCCTGCTACGATCGGATTCCCATTTGCAGTGTCTTTCGGAGGCAAATGCTTGATGAGAATGGGACGATTATTGAACAGCTGAAGACCTGGTGGTGGCATATCGCAACTACCAATGAGCCAGGAATTGGGACCCAGCGCTTTGATTGCCTTGAAAGTCCAACCAATATTGTTGGCCCACTGCTCAAGTATTGCCGCAGTGGTACCATATGGCAAACTCTGCAGTTGGAACATGTGGTGAACCTCTTGAACCTTAGGTGCTTCCTTTCCAGGGAAAATCACAGCCCAAGCCCGGTCAAAGTCTTTGGATGAGAAGCGAAGACCCATCGACTTTTGATTCTTCACCAAACCTGCACAGCAAGACGTTTTTGATGCAAGGCTCGTCAAATGGGCAATTGAACCTTCTACCCATACAATTCTCCAGGATGTGTCAAGGCGACCTTGATTGTTCTTAGGGGTCAACCACAACTTATTAAATCCGGATGCATTCAAGGCTTCGAGGATTCGGTCTCCAGCAATGGTGGCATGGAACTGTACACTAGTTGCATGATAACTAGTGGTTGGCATCCTGTCTTTGCGAACGGATTTTCCCCATGTGGACTGCAAAAGATCGGAAAGCCCCTGCGCAGCAAGAATTTGACGGGCATAAGAGAATGGCTGATCCACAATCTGCTTCCATTCATCAACTGACCAATCCTCTTTCCAATAGGTGATCGACACTGTACTGCATGATTGTTCATCAATGATTGGCATTTCTGAGACATGGGTTCGTACCACCTTCTCTCCAAGTTGCACCAGGGTCGCTTTAAGGATGACTGGCCTGGAATCTGAGTCTTGGCATGGCACATGAAGGCATTGTGTCTTGAGCGTCGTCTGAAGATTCTCATGGTGTCCTAGGATTACCATAGCAAGCTCATCAGCAGAAATAATCTGCTGCTCTCGAAGCCATGGGAGGGCTTGATCAAAGCTCATGAGCATGACCCCGCAGCTCTTGTGTCTGATTTCATGGAGTTGCGGAAGCTTTTCATCATTTTCTGCAAGGAAGAACGAAGGCTCAATCCGATAATCTGCAGGGTTGACATTGATTGCAACACGCTTTCTGGCTTTGTTCATGCCTACCTGTGCAACTTTCTGTGCTGACTTGGAGACTGCAAGTGGTGGCGAAAGTTCACATTGTTCACAAAGCTGCAAGATGCTGTCAAGACGTTGTTTGCCCGGAGGCAAGTTTGAGACCTGTGTGATTTGCTTCAATCCAACCAACGCAACAAGTTTCTCCGTTGCTTCACTGACCCAGTTGAAAGGAAATCCTTGCTCAAGCAAAGTGGCAGCAAGACTATTTCTCACATAGGTCTTCTGATTGTCCTTTGTGCCTGCACCTCCACTCATCTCTTTCATAAGCTGGATCATCACAAAGTTCGCATGTGTTTCCGAAAGGAGCTGTTCAATCGAAACATTGCAGCATTGCTTGGCTTTGTGAATCATGCGCATGTCCCTACCAAGGAGTTCAGGAAAGCATGTGAGTTGAAGCAAAGATCCAATCAGCTGTGCATTCACATCTCCTACCAACAAACCATCCCAGATTGCTTTGGATTGCCACTTCAAAATGACCCTGGTTCCATTGGGATCACTGAGTGTATCAAAAATCTGACGCGTGGCAGCAATTGACAGAATTCTGGCAATGGCGGATGCAGGAATGGGCAAGGAAGAGGAATATGTCACTACTCCTCCATTCGGCAGAAGCTGCGTATGGGTGGTCATCTTCAAATGATCACGTGTCTTTGCATCAAGAACATTGGCCCAAAAATGCATCATTGTTTTCACAGGCGTGTCCTCTCCAGTAAAGTTGAAACATACTGACAAAGTGTCTGTGTCCGAAAGGAATGACATCTGTGCTTTCT
>CAMXCT020004663.1:0-27392 GCA_947184155.2 Cladocopium goreaui
ATAGCTATATAAGATTACCAGAGGGTATTTACAAACTTGTCCGATCCCACAGCCTTCCCAAGGCCCAGGCAAAAGCCGCGCATGAAGCTTGGCAGTAGCTGGAGAGTCACCTCAAACATGCCAAGACAATGCTAGGACATTTATGAAAAAAACCATACCCTCTGGTTACTTAACAGTTCACCATGGTATAGATGGCCCATAGAAATATATAGATGGTTTACCTAGCTATAAAATGGTGGATCTTTCCATATGGCTTTTTTTTTGTTAGTCATAACCAGAGGCTACATTAAAATCATCGATGCCATCCCCTCAGGATGCGGCGCAACGAGAGGCCAAGGGACGATGGTTGGAGAATGTGTGGCAGCCGATGTTGCAACAGCGGCAGGTGGAGGTCAGAGCCTCCAGGCACCGAGTCGGGCCAGGATCATCTCGAGGTCGAAAGTTTGAATTATGGGAGTATTTATGCAACATAGTGTTTAATGATTTAATGACATATGATATTATAGTATCTTATATATATATGTATACTATATATATAGAGTATATATGTTAATCTTGGAGGGGAGATGAAGGGAGTCATTTCCAGGGTTCGATTTTTAGATGTGCTTTTTGAAGGAGGTGAAGAAGTGTTATAGTGTTATCTAGTTCTTTCAGTCTATTGGGCTGAAGGCTTCTATATACTGTTTTGTCAGAGAATCAGCAGAACACATGAACAAAAAAGGGAATAACGCCTTGGCAGGGGCGTGGGTTTTTTATCATTGGGGTTGTGGATTTGGAATCAGGAATGAGCATCATACATTGTATTTTACAATGATCTATGTTTGTTTATTTAACAATAATTATTGGTATCGCCACGATCAGGTCAACATTCAAAAAAACAAACCTTGCAACGTATCAACATCTGCCTTCAAAGCTCTCATAGTTTCTTCGGCCCTGCTGCCTGCTTTGTGTTTCTTCAGCCGCCGTTCTTCGTTTTGAAGAGTTGGCCCAACTTTGGCAACAACGGCAACAAGTTACATGGACCCTTGTGGCCAACAGTCTTAAAGCCGTCAGGAACGTTATTAACCCCCCCCCCACCCCCCCTGTTGAGCATAAGCATAAGCGACAATGCAACATGTCAACAACGACAACAAGTTACATGGACCCTTTTGGCGAGCAGTCTTAAAGTTATCAGGACGTTACTACACCCCACCCCACCCACCCGACTTGAGCAGAAGCGAGGATATGCAACATACATGTCAACAACGGCAACAGGTGAAATGCTCAAAAAGGAGCACGCAGCAGTTACATGGAAAAACAGCAGCCCGCCTCGAGGCGTTGGCCCCAAAAACAACATGAATGAGACACAAGCTACCTTTTGGATCCTTTTGACAATCTCACTTGGTACTAGTAGATAATAGGGTAATTGAACCAATGATAAAATCCTTAAACCTATGATTAATAGCATTTACCATTGACATTTGGTATTTAAATACCTTAATGTTTGATTTTCCTATTGGACTCCTCGGGGTTTCGGGAGCCAGGCTAGAGGCTGAGGAGCGGCTGAGACAGGAGAAGGCCCGGGGTGTTGGTAGGGACCATGGAAGTGCTGGTTCCCCTCAACAAATGGTCATTTTAATGGGTCGGGTAAACTATGAAAAAAGTGTTTGATGGAATGGGGTTTACACTCCTCTCAAGCAAAGACATATATTTTCTCCAAATGGAAATCGGCATTTGGAGGTTTGGAAGCACAGCCGGTCAATTTCGGTGCCAAAGATCCACGGAAAATAGCACTCTTGCAACGTAGAGGGCGGCAGGAATATGTAGTGATGAGCAAGACATAGCAAGACCCAGTTCAGTAATGTACCCATAGAACTGTACTATCTCCTTGTCCGAAGAGCTCTGCATGGCATGGGTCTATTGGGGTGCTTCACACCATGTTGCACACAGCTACGGGCATGCTGATCGGGACGGAGACCATTTCTATTGGGGATTTCAGGTCCCAAAGCCATGCCCAGCTGTTCTGATCCCAGATTGCGTGGTTGCATCGTTCAATGTCCTATTCAGGGAGGTACGTGCCATACCTCATGCCAGGTCATATTTATCATATTTCGGAGTGAGATTCCCTTTCGCTTCAGGCGTTAAAATAGAGTTTGTTTTTTTCCTCTGAATGACGAACATGTAGCACCCAAAAAATTGCAGTTTTACCAATATTCATCATCGCTTCCCCAATCAAAATGGCAATGTTTATCCATTTTGGGGCACCCGCTACACCATGGTCCACATTTCAGCTGGCCCTTCCAGCTGAGGAAGCCGTGCTGAAGAGGCAGCGTTACGAGCAAGATGGGATGGCCCCTTGGAAGTCCATTTGAGTCCGGAGTCCAGCCACATCCAAATCCAACTTGTCGCGCGCAGACGAAGCAACAAGCATCGGGCCCATGTGGGTGATTTTTGTTCATACCACTGTACTGTGGAACGGAATTAAGAATCAGTCCTAGCGCACTTAAGAGCTTCAAGGAATCAACAATTGTTTGTTGCTCTTATATGTAATTAATTTACATTCCAGCATTTGTCCATGTGATTATTTTAAAAAAGATAGATAGATAGACAGACAGATAGATAGATAGATAGACAGACAGACAGACAGATAGATAGATAACACCACTTGTGCATGTTAGATAATCAATTTTTGACGCTCTATGAGCCAATGTTTGCTTCTTAGATATCCTTTTTGGTTTCTTAAACCCTTTGTTTCTTGTCCATTGCATTTATCATACAACTTGTTTTCATATAGTGCTCCGATAAATACATCACATTTGTTCTACACGTTTTTTTTGGTTTTGCTCAATACCAAAAGTTTTCTTCCCCCGCCAGCCATACATATCATACATTATATATGTCTATATATTATATTATCATTGCTTATTTTTGTTTCATATACAGTACATACATGCACATACACATAAACTGTATAATCAATATAATTGCATACATATACACACTATATCACACTATAACTATATATATATAGGTATATATAGGTATATATAGGTATATATATATACTATAAATATATGTATACACAATAAAGCCTTATATTTTGTAACTTGGATGACTTGGATCTCCCTTTTTCAAGTCGCACAAAAAAGGCCTTGGAGGACGCCTTGGAACAGCAGCGCCTGCGTTTTCTGTCCTCCGAGTGTC
Source organism: Cladocopium goreaui (assembly GCA_947184155.2). Lineage (NCBI taxonomy): Eukaryota > Dinophyceae > Suessiales > Symbiodiniaceae > Cladocopium > Cladocopium goreaui. The sequence goes on from CAMXCT020004663.1 coordinate 3,184, forward strand.
AGCGCCTCAAGGAGCGGCAAGAGACGCCGCGCGTGCAAAACGCCACGGAGCGGAAGATCGAAATCGTTATGGATGCTGGGAAGTAACAGCTGATGAGATATTGATGATTTAGGGTGTTTGATATTGATGATGGATAAATTTTGCTGATTTAGGGTGAGAGAAAATTTGATGTTATAATGGTGATTTAAGCATTTGAGATGTTTATTCAAAGATCTAAGATGATGACTTTACCATCCACGATGATGATTTAGCTTGATGTAAGATTTCTAAAATCTTAGATGATGAATTAAACTTTTAAAATCATATGTTAACTTGATTTAATATTCTCAGCCATCTAAGATGATGATTTGACATGATTCAAGCATTTGAAATGAGGATTTTGTTTGGAAACATATATGTTATTATGATGATTTAATCATCTAAGATCAGGAAAACATGGGGAGAGAAGGGAGAGAGAGAGAGAGAGAGACAGAGTGATATAACCACTGATGATAGTAGTTGGTGGGACGTTCTTTTTGGGGGCTTCTTTGTGTGGATCGTTTATCCCGGGGATTATGATTCCACAGTGCAGGTAAGGTAAAGGTGAAGAGAAGACTCATGTTGCAGGTTTAAGGCAATTCTTCATCAAGGGATTTGTGTTTTGGCCTGAAAATGGCCCATGTGTTGGGTGAACAATTGAGGATGTAGACTACATGCTATATGATTTTTTTTGATGGGTTGTGAAGCCGCGACAAAGAGGGTATACCTATAACTTAGAAGCAGGGTATTCCGATCCACTCGCCTCAGGGATTCGCAATGTGACCTGGAGTAGATTTTCTTTTTTTCTGATACCAAATCCACACCATTGAATTCCTTGACCCTTGCAGGTCCTAGAAAGGTGTCTATTTTTTTCCCTTTTAAATTGTAACGAAAACTCCAACATATGTTTACATGTTGACCTTTTTTTTGCGGAGAGGCTGAAGTGAACAGAACGATACAGCTACACTTAGCAGCTACACATTTTCCAGAGTGTTCAGCTCAGGAAATGCGAGGGCTAGAGATCCGCTGGAAGCAAAACTTAGAGAAGCGTCGCAAAGAGGAGGAAGAAGTCACTTGTCGGAGGTTGCTGTGGTGTGTGTGTGTTGCGGAGGTCAATTTTCATTGATTTCATGAGATGGCTATGGATCACCAATTATTCAGAAAACTGTTTTCAGGGTGAACATAAACCTGCCAGCTATTTTGATCACCAGGGAACCGAGGTACCAGGGTTTTGACCGTCGGATGTGTATGATGTCTGGGGCAAAAAAGGTGACAAGCGCAGATGCGTCAATTGCTTGGAGGTTAATCATGCCAAATCTTGGCTGGTTTGATTTGGCTTCTTGGCAGACAACTCTCCAGCGGAGTCAGACTTCACGGAACTCCAAGACCTTGCCTGTTTTAGTGAAATGTTGTTTGATATTGTTTGGCATTGATTGGGTAACTATATATATATAGCTCGGACGGATTGTGAGCAACTGTGCACGGCGTGAGCAGTGCAGCAGTGGCCAAGGTCAGTGTCAACAGTCAGCTTTGTACACACGTCAAGGGTGGCTGCAAGAGTTTGCCCACAGCCACCTTCCATGAATCTTCCACGGACCGTTGCAGAACGTTAACGTGTAGCCATGGCCTTTAGCGGGTAGAGCTTGTGGCTCAGGACGCCGGTAAAAGGCTTGAACATAATTTCTGCCAGACAGGTGCTAGCGGTGATGCCGTGCTGCGCGGGCTGTGCCGTGCAGGATCTAAATAAACACTAGGGAAAAGCACGTATTGTGCGGCCCGAGAGGCTCAGGTTTCAAGGCTCCGAAGGTGGTGAACGACCATGTTGAACGACCGTGTCAAAGAGGTGGCCATGTAGTGGTTTCGTCTTCCTAAGAGTTGCGGGCCATGAGCAACCCACAAGCTGCCACAAGAGTTTTGCGGCATCGTCTCTCGGCGTGCTCATAGCCTCGCAGGGCTCGATGGCCGTTGCTGCGCCGCGCTGGCTGGCGTGCCGCCCAAGCACAAACAAAGTTCCAAGCTCTCTTCGTCCAGGCATGCAAGCAAGTACAGCAATACAAGAAAGTAAGATGAAAGCTGAGCACACCCTCTCTCCTCCTAACTGTGTCAAGGGCCAACCCAGGTGACCGAGTAAGTGGTGGGCAGACTGGATCATGAAGGGTCGACCAATGCTTGTAGCCCGCGCGGAGGCCTCACCAGGAACTTCAACACCAAATGCATTGTGTCGAGGATGGTGACGCATACATCAGAATCCCCTGAAAGCAGGCAAATGGAACAAGTGCAACCTGGGCAACCTCAGTCGCCTGTACCAATTCATTGACCAAATCCCCCTCACCAGGGCAAGCGGTACCGACAACGAATGAAACCATGGCTGGTGCAACGATGTCCCGATCTTTAGCTGTCTCAGGTTTACCAGCTGGAAGGCATTCGGGCCGAAACCTATATATATATATATCAATATATATATATATATATCAATATATATATATATCAATATTTTTTGCTGACGCTCATTGTTGCATCCGCAGCGGCTTAGCAATTGTCCTTCGAATTCATGTGTGATCTGTGCTAAATGGTTCAGCCCGCAAAATCATGTCCAATGAAAGTGCCGTATTCATGAGCTTGCATCGACCTGCAGAGTTCAACGAAATTGGGGGGAACCAAAATGGATTCGTCAGGGACCTCACACTCGTCCAAAACTGATCGAATCGCTTCCGCTATAGCGCGGCAAAATGCTGGAGGATATTCCTTCAGGCTAGTGGTATTCCATCCACCGCGTTCATCTCTACCTACTGCTTGGCCTGCCGGCAGCTCCTTTCTGATTCTGTACATGTGCAAGAAACGGAGCATGGAAGGGAGATTCACGCAAAGCAGTTCTGTTGGTTTGGATGTGCGCGAACCAAGCAGGCCCTGCGCAAAACGCAACCTACAAACCCCTGGCAAATGCTCAAAAACCCTTAAAATCGGAAGTCGCCAGATGGAGGCCGCTTCTGGGAGATCCGTGGGTTCTGCAGGGTGCTCTACCAGTCCTACACTACCCGCTAATGCTACTTCAAGGAGTGCTGCCAACGAAAAACAAAGGAGTCCATTGCCGGTGATGATCTGCTGCAGCTCACGGAGTCCCAAGCAAATGAAGCCCCATAGGTCTTCTGCATCACGTAGGACTCTTGGCGGTCGATGCCATCGATCTCCCGCATGCCCTTGTTGATTCGTTGCATCCACACCGCGAACCCTCGACCACGTCTCGCACGGAGGCCCCGCGATATAGGCCACCACATAGCGCTCCCTGATCGCATTGATCCACAGTGCCCTGGTTTCAGCCCTCATGGCGTTGCCCCAGGTTGCGTTGATGATGATGTCTAAAGACACTACCGTTAGCGTATACGGTGATTCCTCGGAGTGCTGCTTTTCCAAGTAGTACTGTATGTCACCAAGCCTGCGACGCCCTGCAAACGCATGCAAAATAATTCGCTGTCTCCCATAGGGTCTAGGGACGGCAGGAAGATACGTTTGCTCCAAAAGCTGGGCCAGTTGTACGCAAGCATGATGATAATGGTGAACTGTCTGCACTCTGCGCTGGGCCTTCAGCTGATGTTGGAGGAAGCTCCATGTGTCTGCCTGACAAAGCCGTTGGAACATGTTTTGCATATATTGCAGAGCAATCCCAAACTCCTTGGCGTCATCCTCCCCAAAGTGCTCCATGAAGAACTGCATCGTTCGCTTCGCCTTTGTCCATGAGATAGCATGTTGCGCAAAATACCGCTGCAGGCTCTCGCGCAAATCATTCTCATGCATCCCCATTGGGCCCTGCTCAACGACGAAATCAACCAGGAAAATATGCATGTCATCATCAATGTCATGAAATTCTCGAGGTCCTTGCACTTGGGGGAGAGGACCTTCTGCACGGAGTGGAGGGAGGAGACGGTCATGACGATGTAGCAATTCATTGTCTCGTTGCGATCCAGCTCCTTGTGTGCCATGAAAACGCTCCGGTCTTGAGAGGAGAATCCTTCTACATCTTGCCGAATGGTAAAGGTGTGCCTTCATACGGCTGTAGGAATGGTACTCCGTCATGCATGCTGTGCACTGCGTAGTGTCAAAGAGGCATCTGTAGAAGGACTGCTGCTTGTGTCTCTTATACATGTGCGCTGCTTCGCCCGCTTTGTTGCGAAAGCGTTGTCTGCAGTGCATGCACCCGTACACTTCTGTGCTGCTGCTCTCTTCCATGGCTGTATCCTCCCACTCTTGTTCTCCTAAGTGGTGATCACAATGCTCATGAAGACGCTCACAAACACGTTGATGGAATTGAATGACCATGTGCTCCTTCTTCAGCTGCATGTTATCGTGCACGCATGCTCTGTTGATCAGCCTCTTCCAATAATTGGTGTGGTGACTCAAAAGGTCGTACCATTGCTCAATGTGGTGCCTGGGATCCTGCAAGCTCGTAGATCTCTTCAGCTGCTCCCACATCCAAAGCAGATCCTCTTCAATCACCTGCACCCATGCTTCATCCTCACCCAGCAAATGCCAAAGGTCAGGAACTCCACATCGGAAAAGGACCGCCAAATACCGCAATCTGGCGCGTCTGAGAAGAATCACTGGTGATGGCAAACCCGTCACCGTCAAAACCTCCGCATCTTGAACTGGTGCATCCGGCTTGACCTTCATCAATCTTCGATACATTCTGAAAATGCCCGCCTCAAACTTTTTCATGGTGCGATTGTCATTAGCTATCCAGCTATCCGCACCATACAAGGTCTTGCTCAACACCAAAGAGGTAAAGAGCTCGACTTTCTTGGCTTCCTGGATGGCTTGATTGTGATAGAGAAGACGTCGGTGTTGGTTGAACGCGTTGTGGCCCACTGCCAGCTTCTGGGAAACTTCATTGGCCTGATCTCCTGTATGATGGATTTTTCCTCCCAAATGGCGGTAGGATTTCACCAACAGGATCTTCTTGGTCTGATGCTCACATATGACATTGAAGTGCCCGTCTGCGACCGGTCCATAGTGTTTCACCCGCAGTTTGCGGCTGCCGGCGCCGTTGAAGCACAACATGAGCTCCGTTTTCCCATGCCCAAGATTCGGAGTCATGAGGTGACTTTCGCACAAGTCCAGGAGGTATCCAATAGCTGGCCCCAAGGCACGTTCCAGTCCTACACCATCCTCATGTTGAAGGCAAAGACAAAGATCGTCCATCCACGTTGGCCCTACATAAGGCTTCATACTCGCAATTTCTGGCTCCTGCTTGAAGAAGGGGGGCTTGAGAGGTGCCGGCATCATAGTGATGAGGTTCTGTTCCTCCAAAAAGGTCTGCAACTTCTTGAGGACAAGCCCCCATGTAAAACCAAAAATGATGTCAGCAAAGGAATCTCCCGGTCGACTCCCCAATCTTGTGGCCACCACATCATCTTGGCCGGCCAGCCAAAAGTGCGTGTTGCTATGTATAGCTCGGAAACAATTCCTCGCCGTGAAGCTCAAGTTGGCCTTCTCCAGCGCTGTGCCTTCTTGCAAAAGCTCATGCAATCTGCTCATGGCATCCGAGGGAAGCTGCAACTTGTGGAAGACGTAGCATAATAGCTCATCTGTTGGCTGTCCCCCCAGGGTGAGCTCCCTCAGGATGCGGTAAAACGCTTGCGTCAAGTCAAGGAACAACAATCCTACTGAATGGCGCATGCCACGGGCTCGACGCAAAAACGCTCTCGACTGATGCAATGCCAGCTGTACTGGTGTTTTTCTGCGGCCCCCCAGCTGTTGTGCTTGGAGAAAGTGTTCGTATGCATCTGCCTTGTGTTGCCTGATGCATCGATGTACAACTTTGCCCAAGTGTGAGGATATCAGCAGCGACCTGAAGGCACTGACATCATGCATGGCTCCCTTTCCCTTGTATGCTGGGGTCAGGAGTCCGCCCTTGAAGGCCAGCGGTTCCTGCCCATGTATCAACACCTTCAGCATTTGAGCAAAGGATGCAGGTGCAAGAACTTCAGGATGGAATCTGCAGATCTCTCCTGGGATCCCATCTGGTCCTCTTGCCTTGTTTGGGGGCACTCTTCTCATCGCCAGTTCCATGTCAGTCAACGTAGGAATCTCTGTCATGTTGAGTTGCATGTGTTGCTGGCTGAATGTTTGCATATCCTGAATCCATTGCTCCCTCAACTGCTGCTCCGTGACACGGATGCCGCCCTCCATGTCGCCAAAGAAATCAATCCACATTTCCAAGGCCTCGTTGGGCAGAGAGCAGGGCTGACCTTCTTTGTTGTAAATCATGGGCAGGGTTCCTCTGCGCTGCTTGTTCGGGTTGGTCGGGCCAATGAAGCACTTCAAAGTTCGCAATATGCCCGAAGCTGGTGAATGCTCTTTCATCTGTTGGAGCTTCTGCTGCAAAATTGTTTGTTTCGATCTCTGCAGGGCAATACGCATCATTCGTCTGAACCTGCAGAAGCCAAACATTGCTTTCACCTGTAGGCATCGTAACGTGGTGCCATAGCTAAAGTTGGCGACCGCATAGTTCGACTCTCTTGTCTCAGCTTCCAGTTGATGAAACAAGCAAACATCGACTCTTTGGCCAGCTGACGTCGGAGATGTTTGAGCTGATGGCGACATCGCAATTTCTGGATGCGCAGTTCCCATACATCTGCCGTGACATATGGCTTCTTGGCTTTTGGTGCAAGTTGTTGTGGTGTTGCTCCCATGGCTTGATGAATATGTTCAATCATGGCCCTTGTTTGGTGCTCCACATCAACATGCCATGCTGCTGGACTGAATGCTTTCAACTCCTCCTTCAGCTTGTCGTGCTTGAAGTCAATGTGATGCATATGTGCAGTCCGATTTCGTTTTGTCTGGATGGCTGTGCTCCCTCTCCACTGCAGCTGTAGTACTACAACATGATGATCATCATGCCTTTGGGCTAGATCAAACTCTGGGAGGATCTGAGATATGGTGCATCTGTCCAGCCACCCCTGTGGTACTGCAATATGGTCAATGCAATGCTTCGACATACCATCCGGCGCTGTCCATGTTGCATTGTCTCCTATGTGACATGCAGTGGTTGCTGGCAAACACATGTCTCTCTCGTGCAGTGCCTCCCTGAATAAAGGTGTACTGCTGGAAGTTGAGAAGCCTTCTTGATGAACCGTAGTCCCATCAGGATTTCCTGGCGCTGCATTGGCATCAATCAACCATATCATCGGTGCTTCGTCACAATGTTGATGTAGTAGCACTTGCGTCTCATGCCACCATCACAACGTTCTTGCCAAGCTCTGCCACTTTGCGGAGCATGTGCTGTGAAAAACCAACAATCAAGCAATGGATGATCGCAGCGCAGCAACAGTCTTCGTGGGTCATGATGGACAATACAGAAATCGCTTTTTGTCAATCGATGTTCTTGGTGTCCTTTTCGTTTCTGATGCCAGCCAATTGGTAGGTTCAAATTGAACCAAATCTCCACGCCCAGTTGCCCTTGTTGATGACCTGATGCATAGCAAAGGACGCCATTGGTAGATCTTGTACCTGCCTCTGTCCGTGCCTCTTGTATTGCCATGCAGTTGATCTTGAAGTATTTCATTTGCTCTTGCAGGAAATGGAGTTTTCCTCCATGACCATCTGGGCCTTTGTAGAGTGATTGCACGTTGGCGGTTGCCAAACAGAGCCCACACTGTACTTCTCTATAGACACTGTACTTTGTAGCTTCAGGGGTCTGCATCGGACATTCGGAGATGGGCAGTGCTGGTGCTGGTACTGCAAATCCCCCATTTTGCCATCTAGGCATTCCTGCTGCATGGCCAAACAGTGTCCAGAAGTATTCCATTGGCTTGCCCCACTTCTGTAGGTCCAATTGCTGTCTGCGATGTTGAATGACTGCCCCGCTTCTAGCTTGGCCGCTTGATCAACAAATTCGTTGTATGGGTCGCCTGCATGAGATCTTGTATGATGCAACTGCACTCCTTGCCATGATAGTGCCATCTGCAGGGCTTGGTACACACCTCTCATCAAGCGGTACGACGGATCAGCTTCTGCAACTCCTAAAAGTCCGAATGCTTGTCCGCCAGCAGTTGTGGAGTCGGTACAAATGACCGTCTGCACCTGCACATTTTGGGCCAAACGCCATAACCCTGCAAATGTAATGGCTGCACGCTCGGCTTGATCTGATCCGATTCTCTGGGTGCCGGTAAATGCAGCTACCTCCAGTTGATAGGACACCGGCTGCGCCGTCCATCCCAAAGGAAAAACTTTTGATGTTGCATTCATCGCATCAATTCGTTCCCCCAAAACAAGGAAAGCCCAGGTGTCCTGAAGTCCAGCCTCATCTGCCTGCAAAGGAGGCATGCGCCGTCCCTCAGGACGTGACGACCCGTCTGTGTATATCAGCAGTCTGTCATAGGTGGTGAGATCCATGTTGGGAGGCTCATCAACCTCTAATGCCGTCTGCACGTATTCCGGGAGGTCCTTGAGCTCAAATTGGTGGCAGAGACAATCATTGGCCGAAGCAAAAAACTGCTGCAAATCACTGACTGTAAAATCTGTGAGCAATGCGCAGTCACTGCTCAAGGTCCCAATCCCCTGCAAGTCAATCATCGGCGCCGTGCGATCTTCCACGCAGGGTTGGAACTGAGGCCATGGACTTCTCTGTCTTGATGTCTCTCGCTTGAACTCAATCATGGGTTCTTGATGCGAAAAACCAATTTTTTCCCAACTTGCATGTAGGGGAACTCGTTCAGTGATGACTGCCCTGGAATATCCCAGGCTGCACAGGATCTCCATCAATCGCTCTTCTTTGAGATCAGGTTGGTCCGAATGCGCAAAGCATCCTGAGACATCATGGGGGTCAGCATGACAAAAGAGATAGTGTTTTTGCTGGCTTTGTGCCTCCTCTGTCTCCATGTCTATCTTGGGAATGCATAGAAATTTGTTGTGTGGGTGACAGTTCCACGCATGCACTGAGTGTCCCCAATGCCTCAATTCCTCTTGCACAACCTCAGAGGTGGGCTGTTGTGGGAGTTCCAGATACGTCGGGATGTGCATGTTGGGGTCCAAAGTGATGAGTTCAGTCGCAAAAGCCGTCTCCTTCTCAGCCATGGTTGATGAGACCTCAGTCATGCTGTGCTGGACCGTACTCCGCGGCCCAGGGGTGTGAGCCACCTGCCCCTGTGTTAGGCGCTCGCGTGTATTCACCAGGCTGACAGCAAGTTGGATGAGAACCGGACCTCTCCTTTGTAGTGTCCGAAGATGAACCAGGATGCCAGTACCACTTCTTCCTGGTAAAGGCGTTTCTCTGGTCATCAACTGGTGCGCGTACCAAACTTCACAATGATGCGTTGCAGCATTAGAAAGGCATTGCTGGGCTTTTCCAATGCCTTCTACAATGTGCTCCATCCTGATGTGTTCATGGGTCGTGCCCGCAACCTGCATTGCTGGTCCTCCAATCCCTCTGTCATAGTCATAAACTGTGATGAGATTGGTGATCAGTACCTCTTGCGGGTTCTGAATCAAAATGATATGGCCTGCTGTGTTCTGATCCAGGTCTGGTGGTTCTGGCTGAACCAGGTGGAATTCGTATGGTTCCCCTGGATGAATTCTATCAGCCCAAGCTTGCTTGATGATGTCCTCCCACTGCTCAATCTGTTCGTGTAGGCGGACTCGTCGTGGGTGCTCGCAGTGTAGCTGATATCTTCCATGGTCGACCATCCAGACTTCAAAACTGACAAATTTTTCTTCTCCTTCCCAGCTGAAGGTTTTTCGGTTCCATGCCTCCTGGATGTCCTGAATGGTTTCAGAGAAACAATGGAGAGGTATGCCCTGTGGCTGAAAGGCCGGTGCATCAGGATTCATCCTGAAATGTGGGCCCGCCGCACTCGATGTCTGCATGAAATTCAGTCCATCTTCTTCTTCTTCAACTGCATTCCACAGATTGTCTGTGTTGGGCCTTCTGCTATTGAGGATGAGTAGTAGTGAGGCTCCATGTCTCATTGGGCTTTGGTGATCATTCAGAAATTCTCGATCTCCATGCCAAAATAGGCAATTCACCTCTTGTTGGTGCTCTCCACAGAGGCCGCTGAGTTGGAAGTGCTGGATGAGGTCTGTTCTGCTTGCAAGTGCTGGGGCAAAAATTGCGACTTGTTCCAAGGTGCTTCCCGTTGATGGAAGGTTGTTCAAAACTGTCAAAACAGCTGCACGATGTTCCGCTGCTGATCGCTGAAGTAGAATAACATGCCTAGGTCCCTCCTCAGTGAAGGCCCTACCAATGGGTGTGGGCTGCACTATGTGAAGCTCGAAGGGCATGTTCTCTTCCAAGATGTCATTCCATCTCTGCGCAATTTGTGCTTGCCAGTTCCAAAAATCATGTCGAAGATGGACTTCACGATGTCGTTCACATTTCATGACGTTGGGGAAGCTCAGGAACCATGTGTAGATAGTCATGATGTTCTCCTCATTGACATTCCTTGCAGCTCCTTGCATTCTCCAATGTCTATGAAGATGTCTCGTGGCTTCTGTTTGTAATTCAATCAACCTGTCACGTTCCTGTTGTGGTGGATGAGAGTCACTCGAGCGTTCAAAAGTTGGAGGTTCACAAAGATGACTTGACTTGTAACGCTGTGCGAAATCCTCTGCTGAAAAGTCCAGAAATGGCGGTCTGCTGTCCAGCTCCGGAGTCCATGTTCGTTGCAGCAAAGTCGTTTCCTCATGGATCTCAAAGTCAGGTACAAGTGGTACCAGAGGCATGCTCACGGCTGTGTCTCTCCATCCAACTTGAACAAGTGCTTGTTGCAATTGCAAATCTTCCACGGTGATGCCCTGATGTGAGGCTGTTGCTACTGTCCGGGTGCTAAGCTGACAGACTTCCTCACTCACCGGGGGGATAGCAATGCGCAAGAAATCACCATCTTGGAGGTTGATTAGTGCTGCGCTGCGGATGCGAAGCATGTCATGATTGTGCCATATAATGCATTGATGCCCTACTTCTCTGCAGAAATGTCCAAGACCCAGTGAATGTAGTAGTGTGACCCTGCCAATGTGTGGTGGCAGTTTGTAAACTTTCCTGACAATCTCTGGTTGGTTGGTGGGGCAAGCATGATGGAATTCCACATCGATGAGGATGAGACGTAGCGCTGAGCCCGGCGTCAAATCTCCATGTCGATGCGCAATGATTGCTTCCGCATTCGCTCTGGAAAGATCTTCTGGTTGATGTCGTACATGATGGGTGTCATATAGTAAGTTGCTTGAAATGCCCGATTTCGTTGCAACCTTGTGATGAAATCCCTCATAATCATTCCAGTTCAGACGGAGAGATACTTCCTTGAAGTCCAATGCAAAGAGGACCGTAGTATGCCAATCAGGGTGACCTTCACCTTCTGCAGCCTCTGAGACATCTGAATTGTCTTCTGGTGATGAGCTCTGTCCATCTGATCCTTCATCCTCATGTGGATTGATAGCAATATCCTCATTTTCCATGATTCTGCCGTCAGTTTCTCGCTGGGCATGTTGAAAGCGATCTTCGCGCCTCACTGGTGCCGCCAGCCAGGAAACTTCATCAGCTTCTGGTTGAGGAAACGGTTGAAAAATAGGAGTAGAAAGCACAGCTTGTCCAGTTTGACATGGCCACTGTTGGAAGACAGTCTCTGGCTCCAATCCCACATAGAGCTCAACTGTTTGTGCAAATGACGGATGTCTTTCTGGCTGTGTGCTCTTCCTCCTTGTCTTGCATGGTGTTGGTCTTCCACTATGTGTGCCGCACATGGGATCAACCTCATACTGCAAGTCGAGGGCCCTGATAGAGGCCTTCCATTCATTCATGAAATTTTCTTCTTCCAAAATGGAATGTGTCCACTGCATGATCAATGTGCACTGATCCTGTTCTTGCCCTCGACAAACCTCCTCATTCGGGTCTATTTGTCGGGCTTGCCAAAAGGCTTCAGAGCACCAGAGCCAAATGATGATTGCTCGTGCCCTTCCAAACGAGGTTTTTTGGAGTTGCGCTCCTCGTCGATTTCTGTCGGCTTCACTCTGCCATTGTCCAGCGTCTGGATCATAGTGTTGATGCCCTCCTGGACCTCGGCCGCAGTCGCAAGCTTTTCCTGCGGGGATTCTTCCATGTTGTCGTCGGAAATCTCCTCCGTTTCCATTTGAGCATTCAAAACTACCGCATCCTTCTTGTCCAAAGCTGCCTTGGCTTCGTCGTGCTTGTCCTTTGCATCTTGCATGGCATCTTTGGCGTCCATCACTTTCTTCTCCAGCTCCTGATCCTTCGTGGCAAAGTCTTCTGCGAATGTTCTCCATCGCTTGACTGACTCTTCCAGATAGGTGTTCCAGGACTGATGAAGGTTTTGGCGCGCCTGCTGTGCGCTCACAAGCTGCTTTCGTTTTTTCTCCAATTTCTGGAAGGCCTGCGACACTGACTTGGCTGTGGCTGTCGGCTGCTTCGTCTTGTCGATGACCTTTTGCACATCTGCCGTGATTGGTTGCTCCGACGTCTCGAGGGCTGCAACTAGCTCCGTCAGGTACTGCTCTGCCTGGTCCGTTCCAGACGAGGTGGGCTGCTGCTGTACTGGCGCAGACTCCGAACCTTGCCATGGTGGATCCAGTGCTGGCGCACCGTAGTTCTGTGCTTTGCCCTTCTTGCCCTTCGGTGCCTTGCCTCTGGGCCTGGGCGACTGAGTTGCCTTTCTGGAAGGCTTGTTCTGATATTGGGCAGTTGTCCACTGCGATTCCTCCCATTGTCGTTCCTGTGTTCTTCTCCTTGGACTTTGGTCCGACTTGACCCCGTGAACATATTGTATGTCCACACATCTTTCCCATCCAGTGTAACATGAACCGCAGTGCGTCGCCTGGTTCTTGTTGAGACGCTTGCACCACATACATCTCCATGGAGGTCTGGACGTCGCCGCCATTGCTTCCCTCAAGCAACGAAGGTGCCCAGAGTCTCTGGAGTGATGCCTTTGTAGGCGGCTGTGAATGCCCAGTAGCTGCTGCCACGTCAGACACTTCCACCCTCTGCGTTGTAGATGCCACTGGAAACGGGCTAAGGCCCGAAGGCGGCGATGCCTTCGCCGCTGCGTTGGGGTAATAGTGGATGTCCAAAAAGATAGCGAAGAGGAAGACAAAGCGGATAACCATGTAACACACTTGAAAGTCCAGGAACTTTATGTGATAATGCAGGACAAAGTCAACCACAATAAGCACAAAAAGAAGAGCCCGAGCTTGTTCAAGTAGATCTCGTGGTCAAGATCTGGTGGTGTTGCCAGTTGACCACTCTGGCAGAGCACGTGCTCGAAGAGACCAGGGTAAATACCAGTTCAGTCTCAGCGCGCAGGATGCAATGCAAGAGGCCAGTAGATGGCCCGTGGGCAGGTCGTCACGAATGCCCACTCAGGTTTGGGTGGCACAGTCGAGGGGCGTCCTATGATCCTCCTCAGCCAAACCTTTATATCAATATATATATATATATCAATATTTTTATATATTTAAATAATATACCATTATATGCCCATATTGTTCACATATACACATACATATACCAGTATTATATATTTATGTATATGTGTGCGTGTATGCCACGTTCATTTGCCCGTGTATATTCCTATTCAAACCATGCATATATATTCCAATCCCAGGGTACGCGCCTCGCATTTGACCCTACCCCATGGTTCTCGCATAATATGACCCTATACCCCTGTTCTGCGATAGGGTCGAATGTGAGAAACGGGGGGTTTTACTTGCGTCTTGCAATGGTGCCAATGTGTTGCGTCACCGCCGATGTAGCTTCAAAGGAAGTTGACACAACCCGCCTGGAGGTGTGCCATCCTTGGTTTGCAAGTGTTTGTCATTGAACGTTAGCATCCCACCCCACCCCAACCCCACCACACCCCGGTGTGCCTGGAAGTGTGCCATCCTGGGTTTGGAAGTGCTAGGGAACGTTAACATCCCAGCTGCGCGTAGGTGTGTTGTGTTTGGTTTGCAAGTGTGACTGAACGTCAACATCCCATCCAGCACCCCAACCCCACCCCACCTTGGCTGGAAATTTGCCACCCCACTCAAAAGTTGAGGTAGGGTCGAATGTGAACGGATACATGTTGTTTTTTGCTGCCAGGGTTGCTTATTTTCATTTGGGTACGGTCGAATGTGAGCCTGTGCGGTCTGAATGGGGGTGGGGTCGAATGTGAGTCGTCGGTAGGGTTGAATGTGAGGCGTGTACCAATCCCAGAGGCTTGAACGGAACTTGAAAATTTGGTTGGTGGTTTGGAACATTTTTTATTTTTTCATATATTGGGAATAATCATCCCAATTCACTAATATTATTCAGAGGGGTTGAAACCACCAACCAGAAATCTATGTACACCGATAACAAAACATCGAGTCTTATCCGGTGAACAAAATCACCCAGATGCTAAGGCGAGACTTGCCTTGCTTGAAGAGCGGAAGGAGACCAGTGGGATGGAGATAAAGATGGAGATCCAACAGGGAATCTCCAATTTCGTGTTTTTTTAATAGAATCAATATACCCGTTGAAATTGTTATTACTAAATCTGAGGCCTCAGAGCCGTTACAGAATGGTTTTTGGCTACAGTACCATTTTGTGCAAAATTTTGACCCTGGGTTCTGCCATCTTGTAAGTGGACCCCCCCCTGGTACCGGAATTTTGCCTTGGAAGTGCGAGTTTGTTACCCTCCAGTCCCGACCATTCTGTCGGAGTCTGGAGGGCTAATCAATAACCACTACAAATTGGATGGATTCAAACCGTAAATGGATAATACTCAACTATAGCCCCTACAAACTGGATGGAATCAAAAAATCACAGAATAATTTTCATAGCCTAGGAGATCCCAAATAAGAGTGTATATTGAATGCATCAAGTTCCAATGCAGTCTGATAAGTGCACTTTATTGATGCCAACGTGAACAAATTTAACATCAGTCGCGACTTGCGAGGCTCAGCAACAATTAGCAAAATTCTGTAAAGGGCAAATCGAGCCAACGGATGCGAGCGGATGCGAGTCGAGCAAATTCGGTGACTCATTTTGTAACTAGGGGACAGATAAAAAAAAAATATATATATATATATCGATATTTATATTTTTTGATTATGACATCCAACGTTGTATTCAATGTTTAGCTTGGCCACTCAGACAGCGTCACGCCAAAACAGACGGATGAACGCAAAAGAACGGAAAAAATGAACCACGACTCGGGTTGGCCGGGCTGTTGCAGGTTACTTCCCAGGGATCTTAGGATAGTGCGAGTATAGCCACCCCCAGTCCCCACCATTCTGTAAAGGGCAAATCGAGCCAACGGATGCGAGCGGATGCGAGTCGAGCAAAATCGGTGACTCATTTTGTAACTAGGGGTCAGATAATATATGTATTTATATTTTTCGATTATGACACCCAACGTTGTATTTAATGTTTCGCTTGGCCACTCAGACAGCGTCACGCCAAAACAGACGGATGAACGCAAAAGAACAGAAAAAATGAACCGCGACTCGGGTTGGCCGGGCTGTTGCAGGTTACTTCCCAGGGATCCTAGGATAGTGCGAGTATAGCCACCCCCAGTCCCCACCATTCTGTAAAGGGCAAATCGAGCCAACGGATGCGAGCGGATGCGAGTCGAGCAAATTCGGTGACTCATTTTGTAACTAGGGGTCAGATAATATATATATATATCGATATTTATATTTTTTGATTATGACACCCAACGTTGTATTTAATGTTTAGCTTGGCCACTCAGACAGCGTCACGCCAAAACAGACGGATGAACGCAAAAGAACGGAAAAAATGAAGCGCGACTCGGGTTGGCCGGGCTGTTGCAGGTTACTTCCCAGGGATCTTAGGATAGTGCGAGTATAGCCACCCCCAGTCCCCACCATTCTGTAAAGGGCAAATCGAGCCAACGGATGCGAGCGGATGCGAGTCGAGCAAAATCGGTGACTCAATTTGTAACTAGGGGTCAGCTTGGACTGCCATTTTGTAACAAAAACCTTCCTCGGTGAACGTTGGGTTCTGCCAACTTGTAAGAAGGGCACCTTGGGGACGCCGTTCTGTAGCTACAAAATGGGGCTCCCAACCCCTCGGGTCCAATCTGAACGGGGATGAATCAATGGGATGTATGACATGTCATGCCGAAAGTGCATGTAATAGTAAAATCAATGGGACGTATGAAATTTCGGAAACCCATTGTCATGGTTGGAGAGTTTTCGGGGGAGTTTTGTTTTCACTGCTGGAGCCTTACGAAGATCCAACTTTCAAGCCGTCAGGGATCCACTTGGAAAATGTTGAACGTTTGCAATATAGTGATATTGCCAGCACACTTTTGCCCCATGTGCTCTGCTTATCAAATGTAATTTCACAATCATCGATTATTTTCTGTGAGGATCAAAATCGGTCATTCGATTTGCATTCGATATGCTTTACCGAGAGCCATTGGCGCCCTGGGGGTGGGGCTCGGTGGACAGGAGCGTGACTATCGGGAGTGGCGTGCGATGGTCCAAGACGAACGCTTGCGGAGACAGCGGCTGATGGACCGCGAGGATCAACGAGACAAGGAAGTCTTGGAAACTTGACGAACGAATCTGTACCCTCTGGTTATGACTAACATAGCCATGGAAAATAGATGGCCCATAGAAATAGATGGTTTACCTAGCTATAAAATGGTGATTGTCCATGGCTATGTTAAATAACCAGATGGTACTCGTAATGCTAGCAACAGCATTTAATTATTGAATGTGGTTGGATAAACTAAAAATTGGAGTTACATGGCAAACCCCATTTAGAATTTGGAATTTTATCATTGGGTTTCATAAATGGTTGTTTCCGTTTGGGTGGTTGATTAATATAGTAGGAAAGAGTGATTGTTCCCAGTAAACAACAAATAGGTACTGTAAACGATGATAAAATGAAATATGTCCAATCCGGTCCATCTATGTTTCCCAAAAGGACATCATTGTTTGGAATGCCGGCGGCAGTGTTATTAGATGTGGTGAAGGAAAACCACAAATATGGATTGATTAGATTGATGGTTAAAATCAAATAACAACCCCTATGTAATGTAGGGGTTTACCGTTGGCATTGGCTTTGCCACTTTGTATCAGGTCAATCTGGCTGCTGTTTTTTTTAAGAAATTTGAGCCATAACCATGGGACTCTGAGCCCCAATGTTGTGTCACATCATTTGAAACAATTTCCCATCAGTCACCAGAGTCACTAGTTGGGATGATGGTTTTAGACAGTGGCCCCAAGAGTAGATCCAAGAGACGCGAATTTTCATATCAATAGACAGGGATTCACATGTTTGAAACCTGTTATTTTGTAAAGCCCTTGTCCGGAAGAAACCGGAAAGTTTTCACAAGTTTCACATTCGCGCATTGCATTGGGTCATTGGCTCAACCAGGAATGGAAATCCTTAGAGCTCCTGGGGCGTCACTTGGCACGATGATTTGGTGATAATGTTTGGTGTGCCGGATGAGAAAAGTATGTTTTATTTTTTGTTTTTCTCTCTCTCTCTCTACATGTTTGTATCCCTTTGTATCCCATCATAGAAGTTGTATTGAATATATATTCTTATAGGACATATTAGGGGACCTAGTAGTGAGTAGTGAAAACGAACCGCAACATGTGTGTGCTGTGCAGCTCTAAGGCGATGTCCTCAGAGAGGAAGAATTGAAAAAGAAGGCCGTGGTGGAAGCAGCTTTCGAGAAGTCACCTGAAAAATTAGGGTGGACCAAGTCCTTGGGGGAAGAACATGGAAGAATTCCAAAATCTCAAGATTTTCCGCCTTGGACTTTTGGTGATGGAACTGATTAATTCATCAACCCGCAAAACAGCGCCACTAAACTACGAGGGATATGTATAATATAGAACTTATATGGTTCCCATATATGTTATAACTATAACAGTTGATTGGTGCTTGAGCTCACTGCCAATTTGAGGGATGGCAGGGGAATGAATGGGGATCTGGATAATGAGAAATTAGATAGGATTGAATCCAAGGGCAATGGCATATGATGGCATATGTCAGATTTTCACTCCCCAAGTCAAGCACATGTTTGTCAACATTCTTTGGTTGCTGGGCCCAGCTGTTCTCCCTGTCCTTCCAGTGCGTTTGTTTTTCTGCGACATAGCGACCACGTGGCACAATGTGGTGCCCCCTACTTATAAGTTGGGACATGTAAACCCAATTAAGTGGTCATTTCATCTCTCATCATAATCCCAACAGTTATTCCCATTTTTATTTCCACACACATATATATATATATTTATGTTCAATTATATTCCCACTTATATTTCCACTTATATTCCCGTTGATATTCCCATCCCATCCATATCATCATCAAGTATTTTTCATCACCAACCCCAACAGTTCTGGACCTGCATCGTTCCCAGGTCCAGTTGGCAGCGGAAGCACCTGGAGGAGCAGGGCATCGCACCGCAGCGCGTCTTGGAAGAGGCCCGGCACCTGGCGGAGAAGCAGCGGAAGGTCAAGGAGCACCGAGACGGCAATGGCACTGGGGAAACAAGCTGATTTTCCAGGAAATCCATCTCTTGGTCAAAGTGTACAGACTGTATAGATGTTTTTTGTTTTTTTTTGGGGGGGGGGCTTCATGGGGCTTCCTTAAGCAAATGCAAGGAGAGGTGCGAGTTATTTTTTTGCACAGTCTGACAGTTGTCATTTATATAGATTGTAGTTTCTTGGGGTATGTGTAGTTTCTTGGGATATGTTCATGTTCATCATCGTCATCGTCATCATCGTCATCATCGTCATCATCGTCATCGTCATCATCATCGTCATCATCATCATCATCATCATCATCATCCTCGTTGTCATCATCGTCATCATCATCATCATCATCCTCGTTGTCATCGTCATTGTCATCGTTATTGTCATCGTCATTGTCATCGTCATTATCATCATCATCCTCGTTGTCATCGTCATTGTCATCGTCATCATCATCATCGTCATCATCATCATCATTGTCCTCATCCTCATTGTCATCGTCATCGTCATCATCATCATCATCATAAGTATATGTCATTTTAAAGATACTGATAATTATATATACATATATATATAGATAGATATATCATTGTATGGCGCCATCAAAGCTGATTCATGATGCCATAAACAATGATACATATTTGGGACATTTAATTTTGTGTCATCAATGTTTTTTTACTTTTTTGGGGTCATGTTTTTTTTTGTCATGAGGACACTTTGTATCCGCAGGCTGTATTGGAGTGACAGCCGTATATTTGTTTAAGGGGATAAAGCAACAAGCAGAATGGGCATGTTGTGGGACATGATATAATATATACATATATATATAATAGTGTGGTTGGAGACATTCGGGGATTGAGCATTTCTGACGGGGATTCAATACAGTCACAGTGATCCTTCATTGATAAAAGATGGCTAGGAAATCACTTTGTTGTGCACGCTTCACTTGGCAGGAGGAGGTTGGCCCCAAGCAAGCGGAACAAGAGCCTTAGCCGCAGGATTTGTTTTACGTTCAAGACTCTGGGCAAAATAGAGTCAAGCACAAATTTGAAGAATTCATTGCAGTCACTGTCTTTGCCAAACATATTTGATCCACATTTTGCGAAATTGCACGGACATAAACACAGTCGCCAGTCCAATAGAAAGAATCTGCAGCGGCACTTCGACTGGATCAAGGTTGTTGTTCACTTGGTGATGAGGGTTTGCTTGGTGATGAGGGATGTAATATGATGATATGTTATGGTTTTTACCTATATATTATGATCAACATATTAGGATAACATCATATTGACGCCTATCATCACTAGATAACATGGTTTTCGCCTGTGTCCCTTGGTATCCCACCACGCCCACCACGCCTTTTAGGAGCTTTGGGACGCCCTGATGGCGAAGAATCGCCTGGCGCGCGCCCAGCGATCGTCGTCCACGTCGTCGACGCCGCGCTGGGGGGTGTTCGACAGCTGAGGCGATCTGCCTGGGGCGGAGATTGGCGCAGTCACGTCCCGACAAAAGAATGGTTTGGATGATATGTCATCTTTCTGGTCATTCTCATACCATTTGTCAGATCCTGTTGCTGTATTGCCACCTCTTGGTCACATGCCTACACAGCCTATAGCTCCAAGTGTTGCCAGTGATCCAAATTCACGCGATGAACCCATGCTCTTAGAGACTTAGAGTTGAATGGACAACTACCCCCCCCACCCCTGTTTTGTTTCATGGTTTCTCGCAATTACATGACCATGCTGCAAAGTGCTCAGGTACAGCAACTGAGTCATGCAGTGCTGGCCGTTTCACGTCACTGGCGCCCGGCTTCAGCAAAGCTGAAGCGGGGCAACTGGGAGGATCATGCCATGAAACCATATGAAACCATCATTTTCTGCAACACTTTCGAAGGCATCCCAACATCGCCAATTTCCGGAAGTATATGTCTGGACTGTGATAATGAACTTCCTTATCGTACAGAAATATCATGCATGCATGGTATTATTATTGTATTATTATGTGCTTACTATTCTGTTTCCCCTGAATATGGCAGCACCATGATTCCCAAGTCTCTGCGTGCTCTTTGTACAAAGCCACTGCAGTCAGAAATTCGGCGTCTGCAATCTGTTACATTTGGGGTGGCTCCCCTCAACTATTATCTACTGATAATTTGCATTAATTTGCTACTAAAGTGATATTCTACCAGTTGAACAACACGGGTTTATTAACCCGGGATTGACATAGTTTTTTTTTTCAATGTTGTATGCTGGACTATACATTACTACAAACTTATGTTAGGTTATCACACTGGGAACCGAACCTTTTCCTTCTAAGTTTGTCTAAGTCTAAGCCTATTCATGTGTGGGCCCTACAGAAAATACATATGTATTTGGGAGATGGGATTGCACCCCTCAAGACTAGTCCAGCAAGGAAACTACCTTCCAGTTCCCAGTTTTTTGACTTGTGGAGGTTAAAGTCTTCCCATAGATCGGTGGATGGCCACACTTGGGGTTCGGTAGCGGTAGCTGTTAAGGCCTGGTGTTCATTCGAGGTGGTCTCATAGTGTTCCTTACAAAGGGATTTTGCACAGCAACTTCTACATTCTACAGACAGAGAACCTGTCAAGGAGATCTTGCGCACGATCTTCTACAGAGATCTTCACAAAGGGAACTTGCAGAACCACCTGAATGAACACCATTTTTATCCATGCTTTATGATCCTTTGCACTTTTCCCTTAGGATCCTGACTGCACACTGTTTGCGGTCTCTTGCCGGGAGTGTTTTCTTTTGGTTTGTACGTTCAACTGGTATTTGATATGCCTGCAATGGTGGATCATTTCTTCTCCATGCTAGGGAAATTGTACTGTCATGCTACGGGGCCAATGGGGGTAGAAATTCACATTCTGAGTCTAGAAACATCCAATTGTCGTTTGAAGTAAGGGGCAACTTGTTTAAAGCGTCTTCTGGAGATAATCACGGGATCTTCACCATTTGTGGAACTGCACCATGATATCTCCACAAGAAGGGCACATCTGATAACCACCTTGAAACAGGTCAGGAGCGTCCCGAGGAAGACGTTTCTGCGGTCACATGTCGGCAGGGAATGCAAACACGGGAATGACTGGCCATGGGAAATCGCAAGAGATTCATGTGTGAATGGCCGACTTTTCATTGCCATGCTGTGGATGAGAAACGGGATAGGCTGGCTGGTGAATCAAAACTGAACCATGAATTGGTACCATGTTTGTTTGTTCATTTTTTGTTTTCTGCCTCAACCGTCAAAATATTCCGATGGCAAACATGCGCTTCTTGAGCCTTAAAATTCATGACTCTAAATGTAAAAGGTTCAGAGAGAGACAGGACATATATGATATAATATATGGAATTATGGCAAGCCCAACGCCAATGCCCAATTGCAATATGTTGAGCATTTTGTTGCATGAACTACTAAAGTGTTTAAAGCCCGGGCGCGGTCTACAACTTGGTGTGCTGCGTTCTACGTCGCCGTTTGTGGGTTTATTTCACTCGATGTCCCAAGAAAATGAAGGGGCCTCGGTGATACCAAGGAGATTCCGAAGGTGGTTCATGAGGAGTTGAACCGCATGGAAAGTGAGCTGAAAGAGCAAATCCGTGAGCTCCAGGAGGCTGGTAGCGCTGGCGTCAAGCGATCGGGTCATCGAGAGACTGTTTTCAGTACAGCCAAGTACCAACATCGTCATCTGATACTTCAGGTAGATGCGATGCTCAATTAAGACCTGAAATTTACTTTAAGCATTTTGAATGGTACGTTTTTTCCCCATTAATTCAGAGTAGATACCATTGTGGGTGCAGGAGGTGCGCAATTTGATTTTTGAGATGTGAGCCACTTGCAGCCACTTGGCAGCCACTTGCTGCAGCCACTGGAGCAAGTGTCTGCCAAGTGGCTGCCAAGTGGCTGCAAGTGGCTGACGGGGCAAGTGGCTGTAAGTGGCTGCAAGTGGCTGCCAAGTGGCTGCCAAGTGGCTGCCAAGTGGCTGCAAGTGGCTGCAAGTGGCAAGTGGCTGACGGGGCAAGTGGCTGACGGGGCAAGTGGCTGCCAAGTGGCCGCAAGGGGTTGCAAGTGGCTGACGGGGCAAGTGGCTTCGAGTGGCTGCAAGTGGCTGCAAGTGGCTGCCAAGCGGCTGCAAGTGGCTGCAAGTGGCTGACCGAGCAAGTGGCTGCAAGTGGCTGCAAGTGGCTGACATCTGGAAAATCAAAATGATGCACGTTTGCTCGGTCTCTGGTAGATACACAAATTCTATCTGCAACGAATTCGTTGCTAAGTCTGGACGTAAGGTGTACCCAGGGTCATGCTATGTCATGCCTCAGCAGGCCCTGCGTACTGCGCCACCTGCCGCGGAAAGCGTGGAGGTTGTGGAGGTCAAGACCCAGGAGACCCATCAGGCTCCGCAACGCGGCAACGCAGTTGGGATTCCTGGTCATCAAACGTGGCTGGCTGGAAAATCCCCGCATGAAACAGAGGTAGATGAGGTAGAGAGCTGGGAAGATAATAATTCATAAAATAGAATAATATGTTTTAAAATGGATGACAATGGTAAAATGGTCTATAAATTCAATCGCCATGTTTACCGAAGGGTAATCAGGATGATTCTACATGATTCTACCGTTTTGAATCCGTTTGATTTTGGGGCTGGTGTCTACAATTTGACAGGGAAGTGGAAGATGATGGTGAGATTGTAAATGTCATTCGCTTCCCCTAACTTTGGCCTATGTCCCAACTATATAAATGGCTTGGAAACTCAACAATGGGCTGATTTTCACCAACCAGCAGAAACATAAAAGGCCTCATGACAATTGAAAAACAAAACCATTATACCATACACAACAACTGGGATTTACATGGATTTACACTGTAATATGTTGTCATGTTTGCTTGCCCGAGGGTGCTTGCCCGGTATGACCCAAACGGATTGAGGGGCTGAACTCATGGTACGCAACGGCCGGACGGCCGAAATGGCCAGAAATCCACTTCCAGGGAGTTGAGCCTGGTAAACTTGACCCCATAAACTGGTAAACACCTGCACCGTAACAAACTGCAATATAGTTGGGTGTACTTGCGGTGCTTGCGTCCACCAGGGTTGTTGAGTCGGGATGATTGAGTCACACAGAATGTCCCTGTGATCTCCCAGTGTTTTGGTTCAATATCACTTGAGCCAACAGGAGGATGCGAGATTGATGGCGTTGGAGGTACAGATCTCTGAGCTCAAAGATAAGCTGGCAGCCTGGACCTAGAAGTCACTGGTGATGGGGGGGCCATTCATTATATAATGATATATTTAATCATATATGCCAAAATAGTGATGGTTGATTGTCCCGATTCATAAACCGCTGGGCCGTTGATCATGGGGTCCCGTGGGGTACCTCACGGGACCCGGGGTGCCACCGGGTTGCCATTTTAGTGTCAGATTATCACGATTTGGGGAATGCTTATAATTACCAGTCATACCGCACAAGGCGGTGGCGGAAGTTTCAAAAAGAGGAAACCTATAGGAGAGGTTGGTTGTTGTGAATCAGGGATGGCAAAGCGAACCCACTGATGGACCGAAAGGTGCTTGAGGTCTCCTCTTTGTCTCTCTCTTTCTCTGACTATCTACTTACCTACCAGCCTATCTTCTATGTATCTATCTATCTATCGATCTATCTATCTCTCTCTTTCTCTCTTTCATCTAATTACCTATCTAAACCTATCTACCTATCTA
>CAMXCT020004664.1:0-32187 GCA_947184155.2 Cladocopium goreaui
GTCCCAATTGGAGTCCCAATTGGAGTCCCAATTGGAGTCCCAATATGTCCCATTGGATTCTTATTATTCTTCTGACAATGTTTTTGTTGTCGTTTCTTTGATCAGACTTAGATAAAATTCAGATGTTTTGAACATCACCTTCAAATGGATTGTTGGAGATGCTCATGCCATGATGTGGCGATGTTTCAATGGGACATACCACCAGCCTTGTCGAACCCCCACCAGAAAATCAAGGGGTTTGTGAAATCTGGCAACATCTTCTCAAGCAAACTTGATTTGCTTGGGTGTGCGTTCCTGGAGAGTGGGATTCAAGTTTCACAGGTCACTAAGTTGCTGTTCCATTCCTTAGTTTCATCAAATTTCTATGCTGGAAATGACATCAATCCCCGTTGGGAGAGTTTCCGGTTGAGCGCGATGTGAATGACACTTCCAACATCTTCCAAGCTATTCGTGGACATGTCCAACCATGTCCAACCCTAAGGCCCATCAACATGAATGGTTTTGTAGGTAGTAGGCCAAGCTAAGTCTTTGATGACATGTGTGAAAAATGAGCGGATTGCACTCGACGACGACAGATGACATTTGGATACATTTGGTCCGCAAACTCAAGATGAACCACGCGCTCGATCTGACTCGATCTTTCATAAAGAAAATGGAGAGTTTTTTTCAAATTTTGTGTCATCTCTTGACGTTTTCACCGGGGATACGCTTTGCACCAGACTACCACCAAATCACCACAGCTGAGGATTCCCACATCCAGGCCTGGTGAGGCCACAAGGCTTGGCAACTTTGGCAGGTTTCAGAGGTATTAACATCCCAGTACCGCTACTATCCGATACTCAATTCATCTCCAAGTCGAAGTGGGTCAGATGGAACTGGCAGTTGGGAAGCAACACATTTTCGATGTTCATTCATGATGGCGAGATGGACAGAGGAACTTCTTACATGGAATTAGAAGTTAAAATAGATACGATGTTTAATGTTATCACTTTTTGATACTTTTTGGTCACTAAAGGTTCCCGTTTGTTCGTTCTCATTCTTTCTCAGTTCTGAATTCCCGCAGGTGGCACAGCTCCAAAAATATTCACCTTTGATATTGATTCAACTTTTATTGACTGTTATTGTCGTCATGTGTCACAATCATTCCAGCTAGCAGAATGAAGGCTATGGCTATATGTAACAGTTGTTTAAGCTAACGCCGCCCGTAGAGACGCGGTTTTTTTTAACGTTTTTTTACTGCGTTCATACTTTTTGTGGGTTGTCTGGGTGGGGGGGTGGTGGTGATGTTAGTTCCTTGGAAGCGTTACGTGACATACGCTGAGGTTTGGGTGGGGGGGTGGGGTGATGTTAACGTTCCTTGGAAGCGTTACGTGACATACGCTGGGGTTGGGGTGGGGGGGGGTGGGGTGATGTTAACGTTCCTTGGAAGCGTTACGTGACATACGCTGGGGTTGGGGTGGGGGGGGTGGGGTGATGTTAACGTTCCTTGGAAGAATTAAGTGACAATACGCGGGGGTTGGGGTGGGGGGGGGGGGTGGGGTGATGTTAAAGTTACTTGGAAGCGTTAAGTGACGACGCGAGGTTGGGGTTGGGGCGGGGTGGGGTGGGATGTTAACGTTCATGTTACGCTGATGATGTTACGCTGATCATCTGGGGTTGGGGGTGTGGGGGGGTGGGGCTGATGTTAACGTCCTGGAAGCGTTACGTGACATACGCTGGGGTTGGGGTGGGGGGGTGGGGTGATGTTAACGTTCCTTGGAAGCGTTACGTGACATACGCTGGGGTTGGGGTGGGGGGGGTGAAACATGCTTTGCTTGAATTCTCTCGTACAGTTCGCACACGTGCAGGGGACGTTGTGAAAGCTGGCACACAGGTGCTGGATAGGCAATGGCGATCTTTGAAAGATTACCTGCCTAAAACTTTAGCAACAAAGTCAAAGGCAGGCCATGTCAATCAAAGCCTTTGGCAATGGACCTACAGCTGGCAGTACAGATACAACAATGGCAAAGACCTTTGGACAGCTGTGCCACATGTCCTGAAGCACATCAGAAATGCCTGAGTGCAAAACAGCCCGCATCTTTACGGGCGGCGTTACCTTGTTTAAGCATGTGCTATATTTACTCGCAGCTATATTGTAAGCACTTGGCACTTTTTATTTGTATTTAGATGCAATTCTCCTCAAAAAAATGTTTCAATATATTGTAAAATTTTCTGATAAAGTCTGCCCAAAAAAAAAGGACATTGCAGCAATACTAAAATTAGTCTACACAGACTAAATCGAATACTAAAATTTGGCGCAGGAGGTGCCAAAATCTGTATTTTTTTTTTATTTTTTTTTAATTTTTTCTAATTTTTTCTAATTTTTTCTAATGTTTTTCTAATTTTTCCTAATGTTTTCTAATTTTTCTAATTTTTCTAATTTTTCGCATATGTATACTTTTGTTTTTGTAATTTGTTCCGCAACCCTGGAGGGGCTTCCCCTCTTGGTGTGCCAGGATGTGCTCCTGGGGGCAATCACACGTAGAGTGGAGTTTGCTTCGGAGTCAACCACCGTGGAGAAATCACTGGGTCCTGTGCACAATTGTTCACAGTTTGTAAGCACCAACTGGGGTAACTGCAATTGTAATAAAATTGGCCCTTGCCAGCAATCCCTAATATCAGAGCAACCCTCAACCCCAGATGTGATTAAGTGTTAAAACAACTTGTATTTAATATGCATCATCATTACAAAGATTCTATCTTAATAGTTCCATCATCATTTTGGCAGGGTTCAATGTCAAACAAAGTAGAATATAGACTGAAAGAAGCAGAGGTGCAGCAAGCAGGGGTCATTGCAAACAATGTTCTAGTCTGTTTCAGACTTGCCACCTAAGACTAAGTACAGCAGAACCTAGCACAGAGAAAAAAGTGAGGGGCACGGAGTAATTTGTTTTTATTTGTTTTAATTTGTTTTAATGTTTAATAATTTGTTTCAATTTTTTAATATTTTTGATATTTCAAGCATATTTTTTTATATGATTTATAATTTTTCATTCTGGCCAGCCATGGCTGATGAGATACCCTTTGATGGGGTACCCAAGCCTGACAATTGATACCAGTAGTACCGCACAATGCGGTGGCGGAAATTTCAAAAATAGGAAACCTATAGGAAAGGTTGGTTGTTGTGAAACTACAACTACCACTACACTAAACTACTACTACTACTACTACTACTACTACTACTACTACTACTACTACTACTACTACTACTACTACTACTACTACTACAGCTACACATGCCAATATACTACGCTACATTACCCTACACTAATTACACTACACTATACTAATTACATCTAATTACACTAATTACACTAATTACACTAATTACACCAATTGCACTAATTACACTAATTACACTAATTACGCTACACTACACCACACTACATTACACTACACTACACTACACTATTTACACTACACTATTTACACTACACTAATTACACCACACCACAACTGCAACTGCAACTACACTACACTAATTACACCACATTACAACTACAAATCCACTACACTACAACTTCACTACACCACACTACATCCAGCAGTTGTGGTAGGTGACCGCTACAACCATTGCAACCACTCCAAGAAACAGAACTCCAACCACCTTTCGGTCCATCAATGGATTCGCTCTGCCATCCGTGATTCACAACAACCAAGCTCTCCTATAGGTTTCCACCGCATTGTGCGGTACTACTGCTATATATATATATATAGAATTATATAGACATACTTATCTTAGACAGGCATGTCAAGTACTGTTTCCTTCACCTTGGCTGGGAAGGTGATCCCCATCAACCATTGAGCGAACGGAACAATGGATGTTTACGAGGTAGAAATATTAGGCACCAGCATTTTCACCATATCAGTCCTATGAATACATGAAAACTACAAATGTTGTTCTTAACGTTGTTGGTGGTGTCACTCATCTTTGCCTTACCCTTCCACCGCTGTGCCTTAAAAGAAGCACCCGATCTGAATCCCCAGGTGATATTGGACAGGAAATGGATCCCTTCTTCCAGTACCAGGAGGACCCAGAGACCTGGGCAAGGGCTCGGCTTTTTGGTGCCCCATCCTCCACGATTCTCTCATACTACTTGGGCCTAAAAGGCTGGGTGGTTGTGAAGGGCATGTCATGAAGATTGAAACATATCGAGCTAGGTAACAAGATTATGCATGATTATGTCTCATGTTTTAAATGATGCTGTTGCGTAATAATTAGTACGTTTTTAAATTCACGCAAAGGTATGTTGGTTCTGTTGGATGTTTAAGGTATTCGCGCTAGTGACTTCCAGTGGTATTTGCTGTTCCGTTCGCTGCGTCCCAAAACTTGGTGAAAATCTCACATGTGTTTCCCTTCATCCAAGACATTCCAAAACCATGTGGTTCCTTTCAGATGTTCCAGGTCCATGCCTCAGCATTGACACCGCCTGTTCCTCCTCCTTGGTTTCCAGCAATCTTCTCTTCAACTATTTGCGCAAGCAGCCGGATCCCAGTATCACGGAAGCCGTCTCGGCTGCGATGATCAACGCCTTGAATCCTGGCACCTTCGCAACCTGGCCGTGGATGATGTCGGATGGTCCTGGCGTTTTTCTGGGTGGGTTAAAGTTGACCATGATAAATCCGCACAATCCCTATATCACTACTATATCGGGAATCGGTATTGGCCATTCCAATATAGGAAAAATGATGACAAACCATGGGACTGTGGAGGGGGTGCCCCATGTTCAGACAAAACCATACAAAACCAGACAGATGCTTTGTTGCATGGGTGTGGGTACCTGCTTGAAATATTGGTTTGATTGAAAATTGGCAAAATTGGGGGGAGCAAGGTCCTACAGATTTCCAGGCACTCTCTAAGCTCGATCTGATCTTAACATGTGATCCGAGTGTCGGTGAGGCATGGCTCAGAGATGAGGATGCCACCAAGGCAGACAAAGGGTTGCTACCTATTATATATTGTGTATAATATATATATATAATTATTATTATTATGATTATTATTATTATTACTATTATTATTTATTTCAAACCTTAGTCTCTTAAATTTGGATTCCTGTTGATTTCATATGTCCAGGGAAAGAACTATGGAAAGAACTATGTAGCAATCCATGGAAATAAGGGGTGTTTCCACTAAAAATGTCACCCAATGAAGAAACCCACCACTTTGAAAGAAAAACGCATTGCTCCAATTTCTTGGACAAAAAACCTTTCAACATCAAGTTAGATGTTACATACAAACTTCGTATTTGAAAATATTGGTCCGTAAGTTGGAAAGGAAAACCGTATACAACAATATACAACATCTGTGTAATTCGGGGCCCCATATTTCTTCAAAAAGGAGAACACCAAAGAATGCATGTGCGCAAGCTCCAACTAGAAAAACAACTCATAAAAACAATATTACGATGTGACCCTGTATACTGTAAAATTGGTTAACTAGTGCATTGATGAGTGTATGTATGGCTGTGTGCTCATGTGCATGGATGAACTGCAAATGCAAATCCACAGTTTTTAAGTATTGTTTTCGGTGCTGCGAAGACCACGGTAAAACTTAGGTAAACCATGGTGAAACAAATTTATCAACTGCAAACGGAATCCTACGATATCCTACGTATTTGTAGCAGATCAAAGATGTGTTACTGAATTTCTGTCGCTACGTTGTTGTGCATTGGTCCGTAGCAGTGTTGCAGTAACAGATTACAATCATTATAGATATGTCATTTTATCCAAATACAACGCTTAAACTTTATTGTTGCATTTTATACAAACAACCCCCGTCGATATACTTCCAAACTTTGAAACATACACGAACAAACAAGAACATATAATTCATCTAAAAACTCAAACAGTCTTATATAAATCATAAATACAAAGCAAGTAAAGTAAAGCAAACATCAAAAATATACTTATAAAGTTAAACAGTTGAAGTCAAATCGAGAAGTAAAGTCAAAGTTATGTTACAAGTTAAAGGTTCAAAGTTAAAAGGTTACAAAGTTATAAGTTACACAGTTTTTAGTGTCAAGTCATAACTAGAAGCTCTAAGTTGTAAATTAACAGTTATAACAATGTGTTTCAATTTTAAAACAGTTCCTAAACTTTATAAATTGATTTATTGAAGTTTGATAGTCAAGAGTTATGGATTATGAGTTGTATTTTACAAAGTAGCTATAAGCTACAAGTGTGTATATTTGGTTTTATCAAGTTATATACAAGTATAAAAGTAAGTTAACATATAAGCCATTATTTGGGGTTTGCAGAACGGTTCGGAACGGTTCCGGAGATATCCCCAGAACGGTTCGGAACGGTTCCGGATACTTCCAAAACCTCAGAACTATTTAGAACTATTTAGAACGGTTCCGGAACGGTTCTGGATTCAAAGCCTATAGACCCCAGAACGGTTCGGAACGGTTCCGGGGACCTCCATATAATAGCATATGTTAACTTGTATAATAGCATATTTTGACTATATAATTATTTAACTTTAATACATAAAGTTTGAACAAATAAACGCATACTAGTACCATAAGCAATGATGATTCGACACAAGCGATACTTTCAAACGGATATTTCAATACAAACTACACAGTTGTATGATTTTGTTAGAAAAGATTCCACAGAACAGTTTTCAAGACAGGTAAGATTTTGAAAGGGGCCACGCCTTCCATGAACAAACAGCTGAGAAACTTCCAGCCTTTTGTAGTCTACATCCAGTTTCACCTTCTCCCTTGTGCTCAGCATGCCTTTGCACTGCTTGTTCAAAGACTTAGGCGGAGAAGTTGCCTCCCCTTTGTCGTTTTTCTGACTTCCTTGTAGCCTTGGCCCTTGGAGCCACAGGGCGGCTCTTTGGAAGGTTTTGAAAATGCGAAACAGGAGGAACTGCTCTTGACCGTTTTTTTTGGGGGGTTTGGAAGCTGTGGAGAAATATCTCCGTGCAAAGTTGAGGTGTGCAGAACCGTTCCGAACCGTTCTGGAGGTCTGCAGAACCGTTCCGAACCGTTCTGGAGACCTCTGCGCTAAGAAAATTGTCACGTAAATTGGTTCTCTGTGCGAAGAATCCCGGGAATAGGAAGGCACGGACAAGGTTGAGCCATTCCGGATGCATTAGTCCCAACCTGAAAGTAACCCATCATCACCCTCAAGAACCCCACCGCTAGCGCTATCTATCTATATATATATATATATTCTGAAAAGTATCAAATCATGGTCCAAGAAATTATCGGCAGCTATATACAATATAGTTTGTTTCTTGTATGGGTAGTAGCACGGTAGTAGCAACAGTCTTGCCAGAGTGACAAAATACCAACAATATAGCCTGGATGTTGCACTGCTACCGCTACTGCATATTTTTGATCCAGTCCAGAACTGGTGGGGAAAAAGACAGCAATGGGAATGCAGCCAACAACCAGCATTGCCTTTGTTCTTTTTTTGGAAAGCGAAGTCACAGAATCCCAACAGCCTGAACACATTGCAGAAGCCAGCTCAGCGCGCCCAAACACACATGACTGCCTTCCAAATAATTGAAATTACATATTGATAGAATTCGACTTCAGCGCCTGTTCCTTCCACCTAAGTATTTCTCCATAAATTAAACCCACTATCTGTATGCGGGTTGTGTATTTATTCAAGGTTTCAAGTATTTGGGGCAAGGTTGTTAAGTAATCAAAGCTGAATTTAGCCCAGTCTCACACTAAAAAAATAATTAGCTGCAAATAGAATTCCACTTCGGCGTTTGTTTCTGTCGCCTGAGTATGTCTCCCATCTTGAAGAAAAAACAAACCATATTTTCACCCAAATGCCAGCCCCAGACTAGAATTTGGAATGCATAATCTACTTACGCGCACATAGAATTCTACTTAGGCGTCAGTTTGTGACGCCTAAGCAAAATTCTATTTGCGCCTAAGTAGATTATGGATTATGTTTTCCAACAGCCCCAGACTAGATTTCTATTTGCGCATAAGTAGATTATGAATATAAATTATGTCTTCCAACAGCCCCAGACTAGAATTTGGAAGACATGGTCTAATTAGGCGCAAATAGTAATAGAATTCTACTTAGGCGTCAGTTCGTGACGTGACGCCTAAGCAGAATTCTTTTTGCGCCAAAGTGGATTATGAATTATGTCTTCCAACAGCCCCAGACTAGAATTCTATTTGCGCCTAAGTAGACTATGACTATGAATTATGTCTTCCAACAGCCCCAGACTAGAATTTGGAAGACGTGGTCTAATAAGGCGCAAATAGTAATAGAATTCTACTTAGGCGTCAGTTCGTGACGCCTAAGCAGAATTCTTTTTGCGCCCAAGTAGATTATGAATTTTGTCTTCCAACAGCCCCAGACTAGAATTTGGAATGCATAATCCATCTGGCGCAAATAGAATTCTACTTAGGCGTCAGTTCGTGACGCCTAAGTAGAATTTTATTTGCACCTAAGATTACCTAAGTAGATTTAGTCTTCAAAAGAAAGGCCGAAACATAAGTTCACCCCAATCTCACAATCAGATTTTTATATCTATAGACTGTGGATCAGATAGGTATAAAGTATCCATGGCAAGTTTTTGTTATTAGCAAAACTGAATTCATCACCGGTCCACAATACAAATTCAATTCAGGTCAAGTACTTCACGACTTTGAGTGCAAACCCAGATTGATGAATCTGGATGTGTCCTCGCTGTGTGCATTGTTTTGTTTCTTTACTTCTTCAAAAACAATTTTCCCTTGACATGGTTTCTAACATCACCTTCTATAAGATATCCTTATTGCCCTGGTTTCTTCCATAGTCCCTTCCATAGTTCCCTCCATGGTCCACAAGGCCCACAGGTTAAGAGGCTAAAGTTTGAAATAAATTATTATCATTATTATTGTTTTTTAGTTTTATTGTTATTGTTATTTTTTATTTTTATTATTATTAGTAGTATTATTATTATTACTATTATTATCATTATTATTGTTTTTTAGTTTTATTGTTATTGTTTTTGAATTATTAGTATTATTATTATTACTATTATTATCATTATTATTGTTTTTTTAGTTTTATTGTTATTGTTATTTTTTATTTTTATTATTATTAGTAGTATTATTATTATTCTTCTTATTATATATATATGTATTTGATATTTATATAATATACTGATGGACATATACTTAGAACATCAAATTTTCCAAAATATCTTAACCTGTACTTAGAACATCAAAATTACCACTACTTAGAACATCAAAAATAGTTCTAAGTATGCACTTAGAACATCGGAAAAACTGATACTTAGAACATCTCCTTGATTTTTGCATACTTAGAACATTAAAACACACATATACTTAGAACATGTCCAGTTACTTGGGTAAATCTGCATATATACACACAAATACCTTGGTGAACACCATACTTAGATAGCTTGGAAGTGTCCTAAGTATAGCTTGGAAGTGTTCTAAGTATAGGTTTTGGGTATGTTCTAACTACTTTTTTCCACCCCTATACTTAGAACATCCCGCTGTGAAGGTTTTCATGTTTTCCAAAGTATGTTCTAAGTACATGTCCGTCGCTATATATATATACAAGTGAGGGTCTTGATATGTCCTGACAATATCAACTTGAACCATGGGGAAAAAATACTGAACCTAGCAACCGAATATTGTGAGCAGGAGTTTCAATCATCTACAAACTGCATATAGGTTCCGTTGTCAGCTTTGTTTCCTCAAGGGCAACCGAAGTGGAAGCTACTGAGGTTGGATTATCCGGCGCTGGCATGTTGGGCCGCACCGGGCGCTGCAAATCTTTTGACAACTCGGCCAACGGCTATGCGCGAGGGGAGGCGGTGGTTGCCTGTGTGTTTAAAAAAGGCCAGGGCGCAGAAGACGTGGAAAATCGGGTGGCCAGCTTTGTCTCTGGATTCGTGAATCAGGATGGTCGCAGCGCCTCCCTCACAGTTTCCTGGCCTGGCTCAAGCTGTCGAAAATTTGGTAGTCTAGCAATTGAATGTTATTGCTTTGTAAGTGATTTGCATCTTGAATATAGGGATGTTTCGGCACCATGTTTGATTACCAGAGAATCAGAGAGCTGTGGGTATCCTAAAGTTTTCTTCTCTTTGCCATAGCAAAAGTCACTATGATTCGGAATTTGAAAGCACCTGGCTGTGAAAGTTCCTTCCTTTGAGATCAACTTGTTCAGACCGTTTCGTACAATTTTGACCATGTTCAGCATGATCTATCATTCCATGATTTCTATGTATACATATTTAACATCATTTGACTATGTATATTCTATGTTGTTTTGTGCATTGGTGTGTTAATGTAGTGTAGTGTTGCACTATTCCCTTTTTTGTCACATTATTTTGTTATGTCATGTTATGTTATGAATACAGAACTTATAGAACCCCAAGAGGTGGCAACAAAGTCGATTGATCCAGTTGTTGATCTCCAAACCCTGTGATGTTTAAGTGATTCCATTGGATCTTTGAGGATTTTTTCGAGGTTTTTTTTCCTGCCTTCCATGTGTCAATTTTTTTCATCCCACCATGGGCCATACAGCCATGACCAAGCGAGGCTCCCAACGGCCCTTCACAGCAGTTGTGCATCAGATCATCCCATCGACTGGCGGGCATCCTACCTCAAGAGATTTGGTGCACGGAGAATCACGGCACAGGCCAACACGGATCAAAGATGGTGTGGGATAATATGGATGCATAAGGGGGATATAGTTGGGATGATATGGAAATTTAATGAAATTTAAGAGTTTGCCATGGAAAATCACCATAATTCAAAGGTAAACCATCCCAGAGAATCTAAGAGGATCTAAGAGGATACTACTGGAACCCATTTTGAATAATGCAG
This sequence comes from Cladocopium goreaui, assembly GCA_947184155.2. Classification (NCBI taxonomy): domain Eukaryota; class Dinophyceae; order Suessiales; family Symbiodiniaceae; genus Cladocopium; species Cladocopium goreaui. The sequence continues at coordinate 10,866 of CAMXCT020004664.1, forward strand.
TGCCGCAGTGCAGACATCCAGCCACATAGCGCAGGCATGAAGCTGCAAGGTGCCCATCTGGAAAATATCGATCCTTCAGTTATGTTTGTTATAAATACCCATTAAGATCCATTAAGTATATATATAATATAGTTAACTATGGTTATACCATGTTATACCACGTTTTACACCTCAAAAACCCACCTGTTCCACCATGTTGCTGGTTGCCATGGAACAGGCACAGCTTTGGGTGATCCCATTGAAGTGGGCTCCGTTCGAGCCTGCTTCTGGAAGGGTCGAGAGATCCCGTTGCTGGTGACCACGGGGAAATCTCACCAAGGCCATTCAGATGCCTGGTGTTTCAGCTGGTTTGTTGTTATTTTCCCAAGGGAAAATCTGCTGGGGAATCTATAGTATAGATTAGTATAGGGAATATCTGTTTTGTTTTTGGGGTGGACCCCTTCAGCAAATCCAAGGAAGCGACAGCTGGCTTGAGCGGAATCACCAAAACAGTCAACACCATCAGGCATAGCAGCGTCCCATCACAGTGCCACTTGAAGTTCTTGAACGCCAACTGCCATTTGCATTTGGTGATTTTAGTTTATTTTTTGTATGCATAAAGAATTCTTGACGCCTTTAATCCTCTTGCCTCCCCGGGTGCTGGGATTCAGAATGTTCAGGAATGTTCAGGCGCCCCACAATGCCACAATGGACAAGGGAAGTCAGCGGGGTTAAAAGATCTCCAATCACCAACGTCAAAAAAGGAACGGACTTCGGGGGCTCCATGACTAGTCACAACCCCAATGACAAGTGGGCACCAAGTGATATCCGCTTCTAATTGATCGAGGGCTGCAGATGGCTGCAGCATATACAAATATCTCAGTGGGGAACACCTGCTCTGAAGGTGTCTCCAGCACAACAAAGTTGGAGCTCGAGCTCAGCTCCTGTTCTTGTTATGCTGCACACGCTTTTGTTTTGAGGCTCATATTGATGATTCTGGCTTTGTGGCCCACTTTCCCATTGAGTGCTGCGAGCTGAACGTGCTGGAGAAGGGGGTCATTGGTGGCCTGAATTCCTTCGGTTCTTTGGTACTCTTGTCTGGGTGGTGGAATGTCCCAAGGCATGTCATGCTAGCCCTGGCATGGCACGATGTCACACAAAGAGGCCTTAATCAACCATGTCAACATGATCTCTCCTGTTTGGTGGTTTCATACACTTGTTTTTCTCAATGTCCATTCCTATATTGGAATGATGATCCCCAGCTGTTCGAGAGTTTTTGGCGCTGCTCCGGTGGTTCGACCAGTCCCATTTTAGCACCCAAACCCTGAGAAAGACGTGAAGCAATGAGACCCCGCCATGATAAAAGATGAACTTACCCTAGGGTAAACAAACATAGATGTGGCAAAACCACCATTTGTAGATCATGTTTCCCTATGTTAGTTTGCCCCAAGGTAATGTTAAGTCCCTTGTTTTTTTAACCAGAAGGCTTTCTGCTGAAATGGTACACCCCAAGATGGGGGATACAGGGGTCCTAGTGGTTTTTGCCTATCCCAAATCATTGGCGCTGGACGTGGTCTGTCTCAAAAAACGGAATAAAATTTGGGGCTGTCTCAAAAAAACGGAATACCATGGAATAGCCAGGAGTGTCCGAATTGCTATGTTGAAAATGTTGTCCAAACCGTAATTAGATGGTTTTGGGGCCCAATTTTTCTTTATAACTTGGGAATTTGATAGCTTCAACCACCAACTCTGCCCGAAATCGCCCGCAACGAAATCGTCAGGTTTCGGTGGCACCAACTCCCGCGGCGAAGTTTGGGCCATGAGCCGCGCGGTCCAAAGTCGCAAGACCCAGGAGGCACTCGGGAGAAGCCGCACAGCGAGCATTCAGAAGATTGCAGCGGTGACATTGCCATGTGCCGCTGGGATGCCACATTGGAATCCTATGGATTTAGACTTGGATGTGCATCCCAGGCTTTTTTTTAGTGGCTTATAATTGTGATATAACATCATACAACATCATATAACCATAAGTTTAAACATATAATATTCCACATATAGCTGGGGACGTTCTATAATTAGTTGGGGTATAATATGGCAATTGCCCACTTAATAACTGTCAACTCCCCGGTCTCTGTTGGCATAGCCTTTGGTAATCAAACATGGCCTGATGTGGGGGAAAATCCTCCATAATTGTAGATGATTTCGCATTAAAATGCCCAAGAAGCAGAGGATGTTCCATAGATTTCCCATTGTCACGTTTGATTACCGGGAGGCGTTGCATGTTTGATCCATACCCAAATATCAAGAGGAAGTCCAGTGAGCTTCGAAGAAGAACGTCATGGTCAGGAAGTGGTTGGGGGGTTCAAGATGCTTCAGGTATTTCTAGTATGTCTTACATTTTATGTACATCCCTACGTTCATGGGCTCATGGATTTCAATTGGCTAATATATTGAATGCTTTTTTCACAACCATGAGAAAGTCTTCTATGAAAGCATGAGGTCCACCTCCACCTGTGGTACCCTCATCGTTCCTGCCCAAACTCAGGCGAGCTGCGGCCTACCAATGTGTTTCCGCTGTGGGCATGCCATGTCTGAAGCTGTGAAGAATCATCACTGTGCAGATATTCGCGAGGAAGTTGGCACTTACGAGTACTGCAGCAACTGCTATGCGGGCACTTTGGTCGCACTTCTGGTATAAATGGAAGTTTCTCAAAAGATGCAAAACAATCTAAGAAGGTTCAAGATGGTTCAAGCACACAATGACTCTGCAATCTTGAAGAGACATGAGCAAAAACATCCACATGCTAAAACGGTTTCCACAAAGGAAAGCTGAGCACCAGCCCGTGAATCATGAATCTTTGTGGCATCCACCTGCATCCACGGCCAGGTGCCTATCATCACCGTGGCATCGACTCATGATTTGCTGGAAGCCGCGGATGGATCTCAGATTTGTACCTGAGAAGCTAACGTGGAATTCCTAGCTGGTTGATGGTTTAAAATATGTCTAATTTCAGGTTATGTTCACGTTTTGTTCCACGCCTTGTTTGCAAGCCCTGCCTTGATCGAAGTATCAGAGGCGCGTACTACTATTTGGCTCAAGCTCAAGCGCCACAAAAAGGTGCTTTGCTTGGCTGTTTAACCTAAAATTGGTTATCAGCTGTAGCTCTACCACCGTCAGTTTCACTTCCTTGATCGCTTGCTGCTTGCCATTGCGCGCTGGCAGCGACTGCACTGGGTCTTTGTTGTTCCTCTTCGCCTTCAGCAACCTCTCTGACTTCGTCTCTGCCCTGGGACCTGGCTTTATAGCGGCCCGGGGAATTGTATGTCGTTGGGTGGTTCAGGATCTGGTGGTGGTAAGGGTGATCCTATTCCGCCTCGGGGTAAATTGGACAAATACACTGACCCCAATTGGAAGCCCACAAGGGGTGGGAAGAAAGCCCGCCAACAGGCGGACCTAGCAGCTCGTGTAGCTCGTGGGGAGTACTTTCCACCACGTTTTGCAAAGTCTTCATCTTTGGAACCCACTGTTCAACAACTGACTGCTGACGACTCAATTGATAGTGGTGTTTTGGTGTCGACTGAAACCAGGGGTACCCCAAAGGCTTCCACGGCTATTGCTGGTCCTCCCCCAAAGCCCAGCTTAAGCACTGCGGTTGTGAAGAGTCCAGTTACTCCACCGAAAGTTCCTGGTCCCAGAACACCTCCAAAGGCTGCTGGTTATTCGGGTAGTTCCAGTTCGTCAAGGGTTACCCCATCTGTTGGTCCAAAGCAGTTGGCTAGGATTGCCGGTTCTGTTGCTATTGAGCCACCGAAAGCGAAGGCCAAGTTGTCATCACCTGTTGCTGATTTAGGAAAGGCCTCGGTACCTGTTCACGTTACTTCTTCAGTTGCACCAACTCCTGGGTTGAACGTGATTAGGGTGAGCCTTGACTATAACGGGGTTTGCAACGTTGAGTCAGCCGGATCTAGGGAGCTCAAGGATATCAGTTGGCCAGTGGTTGAGGCCATCACTGCATTCCTCAAGGAAAGTCCGCTTCACTTTTTGGGGATTTGTTCGTGGATTGGTACTTCAGGCCCTGAATCCCAAAATCGTCGTCGTAGCCTAGTGAACCAGGTCATTAAGTTGAATCGGTTCTTGGTTGACGAAGAGGGGATTCCACCTGAGCAGTGTGTCCGTTTGACCATCACGAGTGACCGTGATAAAGGAATCTTGACTCCTGAAACTGTTAGTTGTCACTTGGACGATAAGCTGTCGGTAATCCAGGCTTGTGCATCTAGGAAGGTGCCCACTTGCTGGTTTTCCCGCCAGGACAGTCTTCGTCACAAGTCGGTTCAGAGTATTAAGGATTTCTTTGCGTGGGTCAGGGGACGCTGCGTGCCGCACCAGTTCACTAGCGAGTTCTTCACTGAGTGTCGCTGAGCTGATCCTTGCTTGCACTTGATCTTTTGATTTTGGAAGTGTGACTGAAATTTGAGTGGTTTTGTGAGGAAAGAAACATGTCAAGTTCTGATCCTAGCAGTTTAGCTTTGTCATCTTCAACGGTGGCTATGGCTGTCCCAGCCACAATGGCTTTGGATGATACTGCCACGTCTCGAAGTAGCAGCATTAGGTCAGTTCGACATCACAATTTGAAATCAGCACAAAGGCCACCATCCAGGGCGAATTCGGAGCCGCGAAACATTCATCAACAGTATTATCACTCAGAACCAAGGAACCTTCAACAGACGTACCATCATCAACAAGTGTACGTAGCACCATCGCCTGATTCAGAAGTTGTAAGACAGGCTGCTGTTGAGGTCATTCGTTCCAACCAATCTGAGGCTGCTAAGACTGTTGAGCAGACTAAGGCACAAGCTGAGGCATTTGCTTCAACTGTTCAAGCTGAGGCCTCCACAAGACTTGCTAGCTTCCAAGTGGAAGCCACTCAGGCATTGTCATCCCAGGAGTCTCAATTGAGGAGTGCATTTGAACAGAGAGAGAGAACTTCTCCAAAGAATCCATGATCTTTCTCACGCTGTAGCTAGTGCCAGTCAACCCAGAAGCCAAAATGTCGCGGATGTGAACGTTCTTACCTCTCGTTTTAACGAACTTGTCAACAGAATGAATGCTTTTGAAAGTCAAGTTATGGAGCGAATTGGTGCGATTGAACAACAATGTTTTGGTTTTCGCACTTCGTTGGAAAAGCTTGGCAAGAATAATGTTGACCTTCATGAACATTTCACTCGAGAGTTGAGCGATCTTTCGGAACGGTTAGCATGGTTTGAAGACCAACCTGTACCTCATGCAGATGAAGAGGAATTAGTTCCACCTGTTTCTCCCATTGGTCAAAATTCACCTGCTCATTTCCGTTTCGATCATCAGTTTGCTAGGGATGTTGAACCCCCGAATGTTGGACCGTTTGTTCCCGATCCTTTTGGTAATGCACCACGAGTGGGTCATGGGTTCACACCATCAGAGCCTCAAGTCGTTGTTGAGCCGGAACAATCATTGGAAGAGAAATGCATTCGTTTCAAGGAAGCTGCTGGTATCAAATTTCCACCTTTGCCAGATAGTGCAGGCGCCTTGAGACAATGGAAGAACACATTGGTTCCTATGCTCAATTCCCTTGACAAATCCGCTGAGGGTCGAGTTTATACTTGGCTTATGAAGGCTTTCAATGCTACTGATCCTGTTGATGTCCAATATCTTTCCATGAGTTCTGATGAATTTCCAACCTTGGATCGTATGTTGTGTTCATGGCTTACCAAGCAGGATTCACTTCGGGGTCACTTTGGACCAAGGATCCAGGCATACATTGAAAGTGCTCTCACCAACCAACAGGTTTTGAGGGGAAGACCAATTCTGAACTTCATTGTTCGAGAGTTTGACTTGGATAGTGCTCTTGGAGGGGTCATTTCTGCGGTTGAATTGTTTCAAATCCCAGCGCCCAAAAATGACCATGCTTCTTTGGTTAATTTCCGTGAAAAAGTTCAGCACATTCTCACCCAGCTGCCACTTGGAGAAAGACCCCAAGATGCCATGCTTTCAAAGTGGCTGTTTGAACGATTGAAAAGGGTTAGGCCGTTGTCCATCACCTTAGATCGAATCAAGGAGTCCCAAGTAGGGTCTAGGGAGAGAACATTTGAATATCTTTGGTCACGGTTGGTTCGTCACATCTCAGAACAGCAACAGGAAAAGAACCTTTCTTCCATTCAAGAGGGTTTGAGAAATGGTCCCAAGAAACCTGGAATGCCTGCCCCAAAAGCTGAAGCTAAGGCCGCATCATCAAATAATGCAGTCACTGGTGCAGCTGGAAAGGGTAAGTCTAAGGGTAAGAAGGGTGGAAAGTCCCCGAAAGAATCATCTCAACCAAGTGGAAGTCAAGGGAAGGGTGGTATTCAGCCTAGCCCCAAGGGTCAAGCTCAATCCTCAAAGGAGAAACCACCACAAAAGAAAGATCTTTGTGTCTTTTATCCCAAAGGTTTGTGTAGGAGGGGTGCGGATTGTCCTTATCGTCATGAGAATGCACCCGCAAACACTGCAAAGGCGAAACCAACGCCAGCTCCCAAGCCAAAGGCAGGAATGGTTGCTTTGGTTGGTGCAACGGTGCTTGGAGCAGCCGCCAGCTGCCCTGCACCCCAGGTCCAGGATGTTTTCAGCGTGGAGTGGGCTCTTGACAGCGGTGCCGGAGAGCACCTTGCTTCTAAGGAAGCTTTGACCTCCCAAGGAGTTCCTCTGGATTTGATTGAAGAGTTTGAGACAATCTCATCAAGCCCTCTTACGTTTAGCACCGGGGGGGGTTTGAAGAACGCTTCGGTCACCATCCAAACACAGGGTGAAACGTTTGGGGATGGGCTAGTTTACATGCTCAAGAAATGCCCTTTCGTGAAGTCACTGGGTAAACTCGTGCAGATGGGTTTTTCATTTGTATGGGGACCGGACTATGAGCCGACATTAGTACCTAGTGGTTCCGGATTCAATGCAACTTTTGACAGTTCGAAATGTGTTGTTGCGGATCGTGTTGAGCACCATGTTCCTGTTTTCAAAGAAGATGTTTCCTTTGCTTTTGGAATGCCAGCTGGTGTGCCTGCATCCGATGCGGACCCAGCACCAGAACTAGTTCCGGTTGTTGATGTGCCTGCATTCGATGCGGACTCAGCGCCGGTACCAGTCATTGATGTTGATGCTATTGATGAAACACACCACATTGAATCCAGTTCAGATGTCCCACAAGATTTGGCCGATTTTGTGGTTCATACCCCTGCTGAAATGTTGGAAGATCCAGTAATTGAGACACCCCATGAACTCATGCTTGAATTTCATCGAAACTATGATCAAAATCATCCTGAAGAAGCTTCGCATGATCATCCACAGCCAAGTCCTGATGATGAACATGTTGACCTGGAACCCAAGGAGTCCAAGATTCCACCAAAGCATGGTTTTGTTCCTTTTGACCACCTGTTGTGTCACAATCCTGCTTCCAAGCATTGTGATGTTTGTAGGCAATCGAAGTTGCGAACCAGACCCCACAAACGATTTCAGAATCAATCTGAAGCAGCTAGACATGCTCAAGTTGTTGACGCTCCAAAGGCTTTCTTAGAACGGATTTGTATTGACCATCTTGAATCGACTGAATTGGGCTCGAAGGGAGAGCAGTATGCACTTGTTTGTGTTGACAGTTTTCCGGGGCTGCACATGTGTATCCAGATCGCTCGAAAACCCAGGTTGCGGTTGAGAAAGCCCTAAGGCATTTTTGTAGAGGTTTGAAACCCATTGTGGTAAGTGATCGTTATCCGGCAATCTTGGCGGCTATTCGTGACTTGGATATGTTGTCTGATCCTGCTCCACCCAATTCACCCATTCACAATCCCTTGGTTGAATCAACTGTCAATGTGGTTCGTCAGGGTACCAGATCTTTGTTGGTTCAGAGTGGTTTGAATGTTGAGCACTGGACCAGAGCCATGCAGTGCTTTTCATATCAATACTCTTTGACTTCCGAACCAGCCATTGGAGACCAATCACTTCGTCAAGCTGTTCAACAACATGGTTTGGCTGTTCCTGATGGGCATGAAGGACCAGAACAACCAATTCCGGTTTATGACAGCAAGTTGCACATGGCTTTGACCTATCAACCTGAACCTAGGATGTTACCCTTTGGGTGTATGGTTTGGTACTTAGGCAAGTCGAAAGATCCACAAGCTCCCAAGAGCTTCGCTCCCAATGGTAAGCCAGCTGTGTATGTTGGACCCGAGGTTTTACCTGGAATGCGTTGCAAGGACATTCATATCTTGTTGGATTTGCACTTGTTGACTTCCGAGAATAAGGTGAGGGAAATTATCACACGTGATTTCATCCCACCGGTTGGTTTGTGGTATTTTCTTTTGACTCAAGTTCCCATGTTGTGTCAGCCCAAACCCGACCTCCAATCACCAGCTCCAATTGAGTCTACTGATTCTCAAGCTGATGATGATGCTTCCGTTGCAGTTCGAAACAGATCCATTACCAAACGGAGAATTGCAATTTTTGGATCAACTGACCACTGTAATGGATGCATCAATGGGACCTATCAACACACCCAAGCCTGCCGTGAACGCTTCAACGCTCTTCTGGATGCATCGGAGCCTCTTTTGGCGCCGCAATTGGAAGCCGGGGGGGGGAACGAGACTGACCCACCAGAGGTTCATCGTAATCGTCCTACCATGTTCGATACGGTTCAAAATGGCATGAATGATGATTTGGTTCCTGAATGTCCGCCGGAATCACCATCATACACACCAACTTCGGCAGCTTCTTCAGCAGAATCTGGTTTTATCAATGATGATATCAGTCAAATTGAAGAGTTGGTTCCGGGGGGTGTTGGTAAACCGGTTTTGTTCAAATCAAGTCGTAAACATGGTATCCTTGTGGAGTTTTGCTGCTCCGAGAACAGTGCTCTCAAAAGGGTTGCTGAACATTTGCAAATCGCATATCTTGGCGTTACAAAGGAATCCCTCAATGTCGAAGATGAAGAAACATTTCAACAGTTTCTCATTTGGTTGCAGATTGAAGTGCCAGAGAATGAGGGTCCAGTTCATCTCTGGGCTAGTGTTCCACGTACAGCTTGGAGTCCATGGCAGAGAATGGCGATTGCCAAGCATGGAGACTCGTATCGTGATAAACTGGAACAGCGTCGTGATCAATCTAGAGCTATGGTTCGTCGGTTTCATGATGCCGCACAACTTGTGAAGCTTTCTAGGGGTGGCACGGTCACTTTTGAATGGTCACGCGACTCAGAGGGATGGTTGGATCCGACAGTGGTTGAAACCATGAATGCATTAGACCTCAAGTCAGTGCGGGTAGATGGTTGTGCTTTCAACTTGCAGGTTGCTGGTAAGAGACCCCAACGTCCATGGAAGATTATGACTGACTCACAACGTTTGATTGATGAATTCCAAGGGAAAGTTTGTCGTCATCCAAAAGGCTTCCATGATCCTTTGGAGGGTTCACTCACCACAAAGTCTGGTTACTACAATGTTGCTATGGCTACCTGTATTATTGCTACACTGTTTCCTGGTTTGCCATTTGACCACATTCCTGCATTGCCAGTAGTTCCGTTTAATCAACATGCTCATAGAGAAAAGGAAGTCCAATTCCCTGTTCTTGATGAGTCAATTTTTGCGGCAATTCACAAGCTTCTATCTCGGAATGAAATGATGAACGATGAAAAGGCATTGAAGGCCATTCGAGAAGAAGGGATTGCAATGAGAAAAATAGGAGTATGGGATGACTCCACCGTGATGGAGAAATATGAGCGAGAAAAACTGGCAAAGGAATCTGGCAATACAATTCATCTTGCTGAATTGATGAGTATCTGCTCCATCAAGTTTTGGGAGATCCCTGACAAACGTAAGCACAAAGCTAGGATAGTTTTTAGAGGTGATCGAATTTTGGATCAGTACGGTTCTGCCGCAAAGTTTGGACAGATGTATTCGACACCAACAAACATTCAGGCTGTCCATTTAGCTTTGTACTACGGTCTTCTGCCAGGATGTATGCTGAGGGTAGCTGATGCTACCAGGGCATTTTTGCAAGCCCTGCTCGAATCCAGTGAGGACACCTATGTCATACTCCCTCACGAGTTATGGCTTCCCTCATGGAAGGGCAAGTTCAGGCGGCCTACTGTTCGTCTGCGACGGGCTCTCTACGGGCATCCCCTTGCATCTGCGTACTGGGACAAGCACTTGCGGAGGGTCTTGGTCACATCTCTTGGGTTTGAGGCTGTGGACGGACATCCAAGCGTCTTTTTCCAGCATGAAACCAAACTCCTTGTTGTGGTTTACGTGGATGACATTTTGGCCAGTGGGCCGAAGCATGCACAAGACCAATTTTGGCCTGCCCTTAGGAAGGAAGTTCAACTTGATGATGTAGAAGAGTTATCCCAATTTCTTGGACGGTTTCATCACCTTTCTCCAGGGTCATGTGTGCTTGATATGAGGGACTATTCTCGCGAAGCAGTCAATTTGTATCTCAGCATTGTTGGAAAATCCACCAAACTCCGAACGGTTACCACACCATTTGTTTCCGAAGGTTCGTTGATTGACAGTGATTACCAGACTACAGGAGAGATCTCAGACAAGGCATCCAGCATCCTCATGAAAATCCTGTGGCTCACCCGGTTGTGTCGCCCAGATTTGTCGTATCCAGTCTGTGTTTTAGCAGGTCAAGTGACTTGTTGGAGCCGAAACTCGGACAAGATGCTGTTTCGTTTGATATGCTATCTCAACAGTACGGTTGATTTATGCATGCATCTTTCTGTCAATGATCCTCCCGAACAGTCAACACTTGATTTGTTCTGTGATGCCGATCTAGGTGGATGTCAATGGACGGCACGCAGTACATCAGGGTTATACTTGGTCATCCGTGGACCCCAAACCTTTGTACCCATAGCATGGCATGCTAGGCGTCAACAGCATGTGGCTAGATCCACCGCTGATGCTGAGTTAAATTCATTAGCCGAAGGGTTGCATGAAGAACTCATCCCAGCCGCCATGTTACTGACCAAGTTGCTAGGAGTAGGTTGCATTCCTCGTCCGACAATAAGGGAAGACAACTCGGCAGTTGTGGCTGCGATTCGTAAAGGATACAGCATTAAGCTCAGGCATCTTGCTCGTACTCCTAAATTGTCGCTAGCCTCCCTATCCGAAACATGTAAGGAATTTTGTGACCTAGTCCAAACGCCCACGGCCGAGCAACTCGGGGATTACTTTACGAAGTGTCTCCAACCAAACAAATACGATATGTCGTGCCTTGGTCTGTACTTATGGAGTCCCGTGTCGTCTCGACCTTAAAAGCGTTCCGCCCTTAGTGATTCTTGCCTTAGCTCACCTGCACTTAACACGTTTTCTCAAAAGGGGGTGGGTCACCAGCACTTGATGCGGGGCCACCCAAGGACAGAGGTGGCATTTTTGGGCATGCACTTTTTGGCGGCGCTTGTGGAATCTCCAACTGCAGCTGCGCCCTTCGCTGTGCTTTTCAGCTGTGAGAGTTGGACTTTTCACTACCCTTGTTTTTGTAAATTAGTTCAAGGCACCTGTTCGACCAAAAGCCACCGTAAAGCCGGGGCCTACGGAAATTGGGCCGGGCAATTTCCACTGGACCTGGAGATCATTTTGTGGCAGTTTTGGCCGCGGGGGGACGTTTTGTTCCACGCCTTGTTTGCAAGCCCTGCCTTGATCGAAGTATCAGAGGCGCGTACTACTATTTGGCTCAAGCTCAAGCGCCACAAAAAGGTGCTTTGCTTGGCTGTTTAACCTAAAATTTGTTCAACCATTATTGGGATGATGACCCCACTGGGCCAGTATTTTTTGGATTGTTTGGGATGGATTGAGAACTTCACCCAGGTTCACCCAGACATGGAAGCTCGAAGATTGCTATATTACGGACATTGTTTTCCAAGTTGTTTCCTAGGGTTCCGCGTGGGTTTCCAAGGTGTTATTCAGACGTTGTAGCCACTAAGTCACTAGCTCCTTGTACAGAGACCGTTGCTTCCCCTTCTGTAGCCAGACTGGCACCATGTCGGAAAAAGGAATCAACTCTTTTCCACTGGGTGTGTCTGAAAAAATGGGCAACCTCCAAATAGCAATTTATATAATTGGTAGAATTATGGTAAACCATGCGATTTCGGGCACCCTAGTTTCACAAACCTGTATCGAAAGACTTGTTCCGGGTGGTGATTATTACCCAAATGTTGGGCACTGGACAAGCGTGAGCCATTTCCGTTTGAAGATTTAGTAAAAATAGTAAAGTTCTAAAGAAGTTCCTCATGTGTTATCACCTGTTGCTGGTTTGGTGTGGTGGATTGCCATTCTATTGCCGTCAGCCTAGCTTTCACCAGTTCACATCACCGCCCAGTGGGTATGGGCCAATTGTTGGTAATCTTGATGCCTAGATTTCCTGGGTATGGTCAGAAGCCAGCAAAGCAGCAAGTTGGAATGGTTGGCTGCTTATATACTCCATTATACTCCAAAATATACCAGTTATTTTGCTGGTGATATTCCCCCCCTGTATGTCACGATCGTGCTGGTCATATCCTGGTTTTGGGAGGCCTATTTCATGTTCGTGAATGTGCATTCATGTTCTATCTCGAGTTTGTGTTGGGTATCAATATGATGTTATAATTACACATGTATTTGCAATATTTTACAATATTGTATTATATATATATATATCCCCCCTTTTTTTGGACCATGGGATACCCAAAGTTTTGTGCCAAGGAAACTCTGGCCTTGGCTTTTGATGGCGTCCGCCGTGTTGGGCACGCTCAGGGGAGAATGTGGGATTCACCCCATCATGGGATATATGTAGGATACCCTCTGGTAAACTAACATAGCTATTGAACATGGCCATTTATAGTGGACTTACCCCATAAAAAATGGTGGTTTCCATAGATATGTTAGTTTACCAGAGGGTATTGCTGGGATAATCCGGGTTAATGTGAGATACTAGCGGGATAATCATGATGATGGGATAAGTATACCGAGAAAAAAATCTAAATAGAGATTTATTATTGGGTATGCCTCTACTTGGGATGATGTAAAATGATCCAAACATGATTGGTTAATGGAATACTTTACTATTGGGTTTTCTACATTATAGTTTAGTGTTCAACCTACCCAACTGGGTAAAATTTGATCTGCTGTTCTGCTATTTGGCTGGCTTGATGCAGTAGAAAAGATCCTGATACTTTGCTGTTCCGTATCTCCTGACATGTTTTTAGGGCTGGACAGCTGCATGTTTTGGGCCCTTGCTCTGCCAAAAATGTCAAGAAAGAGCAAGGCTATATGAACCCCAGAAAAGTCAGCAAATCTACTCGCACTATATATCTCAAAGTGCCCCCTATCCGCTTTTTCTCGCAGGGCCACAGCAGGGCTGCCATGTTCTGAATGTACAATAGAATTGACCTAGCTGGCTTCCAGCTGCATGACTGGATCCCTTCGTCCATGAGGTCTTGAGCCACTTTTCGGAGCAAGCTGGGGCAGTAGCCTTCGCGCAGGGGATCTTAAAGGACAAGAAAGTTCTAGACGGCTCCAACATTGACTGATCTCGAGATGCCATTCCATCTAGGGATTGTTGGTGATGGATTTGAGCTTTCGACTCTTCTTTCTGGGCAGAGGGAGACTGAATTGTTTGGTTGCCCACCACCAGAAATATCCAGAAATGAAGGCATCAAAGTAGTCATCACAGAGCATAGCCATGTTCTGAATCGCCACCCAAGGCCATTGGCCTATGCCATGTTGCTGCAAGTCCAGGTGCCAGCTTAGATGTGGGTTTGTGTGAGAATATTGAATACTTGAGAATAGGGTACCCCCAATTCCATTAGTTTATCCCATCATAATCCCTATGCAATGATCAATGGTGGGATATCCGTCAGTTTCAGATACAGCCATATGGGCTGGCCAGCTATTGGGACCCAAATTTGGGACTCATGGGTATTTCATCAGGAGACTCTCAGAACCTTGGGCTCTGAGACCAGCACCTCCGTCGGTTCCTCAGAGATTTTTTCAGCAGTGGGCACTTGCCAAAGTTGGGGCTCCAGCAGATGTTCCGTCCCGGATCGTCTCCCCCATGGTGTAGCAGATTTGAAGCTGGATCAAGTCACGAAATCTGGCATGAAAATAACATAAAATAAACATAGACCAAGAAATTTGAGGACAGGACTGCGGGCTAGGCCGGGCTAGGCCGGGCTAGGCAATGCCTCATCTCAAGATAGTCCAACTTAGTTGATATTTTTAGTCACTTCCGCCTCACACCTCAAGTCTCCCTCCTTTCCAAATGCTGGCCGCCATCCCAAGGGCCACCCCTAGGGCCATCCCAAGGGCCATCCCAAGGGCCCATCCTGGTCGCCTCTCTGAGGCCATTCGGGCCCTGGTGGATTTGATGAGGATTCCTTCAGCTTTGCAACTCTTTGAGGTGGAACTGCTGACCGTGGACCCTCGATTACCACCAGGCAGGGTGCAGGTGTTGTGCTGGCTCTTGCAACTGGAAGCAGAATTGAAACAGATGGAACATGATAGAAACATATAGAAACATATAGAAACTAGTTTCTGGTTTGGTCTTGTTTGGTCAGAATGTTGGTTGGAGTCCTGAAGGCTCTTTGGATGGGATGTGGTTGCAGCAGCAAAAAAGCACGATAGACTCGATTTTGATTGGCAATTGAGCATAATTGAGCTCCCAACCGCAAAAGGAGATGTGAAAATGACATCCGTTTGGCTGCTGGGCTGGCGGGTCTTGCCCGGATCCCTGGGATCCCTGGTTGGAGAGTCCGCAGCCAGGGGTATGCCAGGAGTGAATCCACAGAAATCTACCACAGATTAATGAAATTCCCAGACTTCGTATAGGGGGGATGAAAAAGGCACCAGATTTGCAAAGGACAAAGCGATGATTGTTCCTCTTTCATCAAAGGTGGCAGTTGCTGACCCACTGCATATCTCGAGACCTTCCAGTGGGGCTGACACGTTGGTCTTGGGGATGGGGGGCTGATACGTGTTAGAATCCAGATGTGGGCATGCTGGCAAAAGTGATGGTGCAATGACCATGAAACGCATCTTGCCCAGCCAGAGTGTGGTTGAAAGTTTACATTATGTTCGGCTTTCCGTCTATAATTATTTGGGATGATGAATCACTATTCGTGGCACCCAAAGCCACAGGTCTCATATGCTTGCATGATCCATCTTCGATTTGGTCATCAAATTCCATGCGCTTCGATATTCACCAGCCCTTTCCACAGACAATCAAACTTCATGAAGAGATTTCATACATATTTGCCATTTGACTCGTAAATTGGTGGTGCTGCACCCAATTTTGAGCCATGGCCAGATGTACTGACTCGCCCTCCAGTAGTAAACCAAAGTAATTGTATAGATTCTATAGATCTGCAAAATCTGCAATTTGTCGACCAGTGTTTGTTTGAAGGCATAGATTCATAGATGTTCCACAGCTTTCATAGTTTATCCGACGGTCAACCATATGAAAATTGCACAAAATTGCATCATCCAAAAAAATCAAGGGAGAAATTTTCAAGAAATGCCAGCACTAGCACTGCAAGAAGACTTCCATATCAATAAAAGCAATTTTGTTCCCTATAGATTCTCCGTTTCAAAAAAATACAGGAATCATTGTTCGCCGTGGCTTCCCTGTTGATCGCCTGCCAGGAAAACCTGATCGAGTCGTCGCCTGGCATCACAAAATCCTAGAAGTTGTTACCAGAGATTTTCCTATTTATAATATATATATAAGAAAAAAACACTAGAGTTTTTTTCTTCAACGAGCTTCAGTTCTTTTGAAAAAGGACATGGATACTTGACATTAATTGACTGATACCTGTGATGTGCCCAATTTTGGTGCAGGTTCACGGCATCGATGGTAGCATTGAGGTCGGAACTCAGTAGCCCAAGTGAACCATAGGGACCATAGGGGACCCAGAATTAGCAGATCCAATACTAAAAAGAAATATAGCTTAAGACTACTTAAGATAGATATACAAAAACATTATAACATGGGTGTTGTTTGGGTGGCAAAAAAAGTAATCTTTTCTCTACAAGAGAAGCTCCTGCAATGGCCATATGGTTCTTCAGAAACTATGTACTTTTTTCAAATCTGAAACTAGTGTCAATTCTTGAAGCTGGGGCCTCCAAGATCGATGGTAAAATTAGGTAGCCAAAATGGATGTACTGTGCCAGCCTATGTTTCGTCGAATAGTCGACATCACCGCGCATGGATCATCATAGATCCTACATCTCTTCACCTCCAATTGAGGTTGAAATGTCCCTCCAAATTCTTTGTTTTCTCTGGAAATTGGGTAGAGAGAATACGAAGTGATTGAATCGTCGTCACTGAGGTCGTCCCATGGTCACTGTTTCTCAGCAGCCCGAAGCTCAAGAGGGGGTCCTTCTGCCTGAGGCCACATGTGTATAAGCTTCATGGAGAAAAGATGAATGGATAACCCTCCAAAGCATAAACCATCCTCAGTTTAAGCAGCATTTTTTGTGGTATAAACTATAAACGTATAAACCAGCAAAATTGGAGGTTGATTCTTGTGTTTACCACATTAAAGTGGCATACATACATTTTTACATACATACCTACCTACCTACCTACCTACCTACCATTACATACCATACCATACCATACCATACCATACCATTACATTACATTACATTACATTACATTACATACATACATACATATATATATATACAAAGATACACATATAAGCAGCATGTTGTAAGATGTTCCAAGATTCCTTGCTAGAATATTCTAGACATGGTGGCATCCCTCCTTGGCTGGTGTCAGTTTGTCTTGTGACTACCATCTCCACCTGGCATGATGATCTCTGAGAACTACCAGCACGAGAGGTGTCAATTTGCGATCATTTGCACATGCATACACACACAATATCCATGTATGCATGTGCATAAATGTATACGTCGTGGACATATTAATGTCTAAAATATATGTATATATATATATATATGACCGTGTGCGTGCGCGCGATTGCATGCGTTTTTGGTCCAAAATGCGCTTAAACAAGATCCAATACAGGTATCAGATCGCATCCATTTCTCCACTGCCAGGAGCAACACCTCATCCTGCTGCAGTTTTCGTTGGTCATGTCCAGCATGCCGTGGGAAGGCTCAGAGCTTTTCGGGATCGGGAGATTCTTGTGGCTATGGGATGCCTGGTATCCTGGTGGGCATCTTGAAATGGTTGGGAGATGGCTTATAAGCGGCTTATCATCTCCCCAAATATGATATTTGTTATAGGTTTTGAAGTTTTGAACCATCCATTTCTTATATTTCTTTCGTGGGTTTTAGAATATGAAGTTTCGGCGGTTGAAGAGTGGCAGACCCCTACCAAAAGTTGAGGGATATATAGGAACCCGGTACCAGAAGCTGGGGTGCAGACACGCCGTCCGTGTCATCCAATGGTCGTGGAGGCACACCCTCCCAGGACCAATCCCCGCCAATCAAGAGCCCCACATAGTGGTCCAAAGAAGAATTGAAAAGAGAAAACATGGGAAAGCACAATTAACATACAATTGTTCAAGAAATGAAAGAACAACAGTTTTTCCCTTGACTATTCACTTTCTTTTTGGATATGTCGGCCTAAAGGATATAATATAATCCATCCTACTAATCTTGAATAATACCCCACAACTACCAACCCCAGTTTAGTACTGATTTTGTTCATGTTGGGGGGCCGTTTTGAGGAAAATAATGTTCTAGGGGGTGCAAGGAATCAACCAACCATTCACCAACATTTATGGCCAACGATTATTTTGAGCAAATTTGAGAAAGATCGACATATTGAAGCATGATTGTCCATGATGATTGGAGGGTTCACCAGTCTCCCACTGCAACCCCCACCGGGTCTTCAAGGTCTTGGTACTTGCCTTCAAGCACACCTTGGTTGCAGGCAGCGGCTTTCCATTACCGGGCCGCTTTACATAATATGTTTGGCTAGTTTCACCATGTTTCACCTATTTTGGACCATGATGCCCAAAGACTATTGCAGTATTTGGTGCGTTGACATCACCCCAGTTGTCCTTGTGTAAGCATGGGTTGGGTTTGAATCTGCCCAACAGTTGACCGTTTTTCATGTAGACCGCGCAGTTTTTTTAGTTTGTTCACATCTAGATTCATGGTCATTTCAGGGTTCTGAAGTTACTGAAGTTCCAGGGCATTGGGAGTGCTGCCAGAGATCTCAGGATGTCATATCAGTGGTCAGGCCAACTCTGACGAAGATGACTCTGCAGGTTGGTGCTGCGAACCAGCCCCAGGGTATCAGTCGATGGATTGATCCGCAACCCTTTCGGAAGAAAACAACTTACTGATTTACTGTATATGATGTATATGTCAATTTTGTACTTTAGGTGTTGGATATTGGCTGTGGTGATCCTGGGGGTTTTGTGCGCGGGTCATCATTCCATGGACATTCTAGCCATGCCATCACTTGAGCAGGATGTTGGATGGTGGTTCCTGATGAAGTTGTCTAACTAGGAAGGTCTCTACCAACAAACAGCAAGGAGAGGTATATGATTTCAAGCCGCCCAAACACTGCAAAGTAACTGCAAGAAATGGGGATTCAACCAAGCTCCTACCGGAAGATCAGGAACACCCACGGGCGACTCCCGCCAGGTGTTGACACAATGCTTGCAACAACTTTGCAGAAGGCGCTGTTTGCATTGCTGGGAATTCACTGACTAGGATTGGATCCACGTCCATCCCCTGCTTTTCTTTCCCTTGAAGTCCATTCTTGGAAAGTCAGTTTTGATTGAAGATGCTAAGAACCTGCCAGAATTCGTATCTTGAGTTTCAGTAATGCCACTAACGCATCCAACACCTAGGGCCTAGGGTCTTTCGACGATCTTCCACCGAAGGCCTCCGCACTGGAAGACAAGGAGCTTCAAGGCTTTATCCAGGTCAGCAGTCAGCTTGCGGCAGAACCTTCCTCACGAAAAAATAGTCGTGACATGATTAGTCGGAACATCTTTTCTGTATCAAGCCTAGGGGCACGATATATCGTAACCTCGCATATAGTAAGCTACATGGTGATATGATGCCGATTCATATCATTGTAATTCATTGTATATACATATATTCTTTATATATATATAATTATATATATAAAGTGAGATATGTGATATGTGATACGAGGTGTGTATATATATATATATAAATAAAGTGTACGTCTATAGATTTCCATATGTGCTGCATTGGTTGGTGGGGTGAAGCCCCATGTCTCTGACCGAGGCGAGCCCCGGGACTTTGTGGGACCTGGCTTTGCGGACTCGAGATCAGGCTGAAGGCCTGGCTGTTGGTGTGACTTTTATGTGTATAACATGGTTTTAAACCCATATTTTTGTTGCGATATTTAAGCTTTATAACTATGTGTATATATATATATATAAATATAAATGTGTATATATATATATCCACTTGGCTAGAGCTGCACTTCCAAGATGAAGATCCATGCAGTCTGGAAACGGATGAAACGAAGCAGTTTTATGCAGGTCGCATGCAGTGAGAGTCAGCATCAGGATGTATGAAAATCATCTTTAAAAACAGTTGTGTTCCTTAGATTTGCTAAAGATGATCTGTATTTTCCCATAGGATCCAGTAAATCCACCACTTGCTGGGGGCCATGTTCAGCAAAAAGTCAGTTTCTGTGGCTTTGCTGGTGAGGGAAATACGCCAAAAAGTGGTTGAACTTTGGCACCAATCCGACACACCTAGAAGCTTCCCACAGGTGTTTTATTTGACACATACCCTCTGGTTATGTCAAAATAGCTATTGAAAATGGCAATTTATAGTGAGTTTTCCCATGAAAAATGGTGATTTTCCATAGCTATGTTAGTTTACCAGAGGGTATTTTATTTGTGGTTTCACTGCGTCACCAGCCTCTTATCTTAAGAAAGGAACTCAATGGAACTCATACCTAAGTCACATCAATACATAGACTTATTACTCTATGTATATATATATATGTGTAATTTATGTATATCATTACCCATAGGATCCATGTATGGTATATATGGTTACATTTACCATCAATATACCCCCAATGTTAGTATATATATACCATACATGGATCCTACGGGTAATGTATCACTATATCGTATTTTTTGGGTATTTGTTTTCACCACAAGTGGTTGGTGCTTTGAAATTTGTGTTTTTTTTTCGAAAATCGGATGCTCAAGGCCCAGTGCGCTATGTCAAGGCGCGGTGGGTACCGCGATGGGTACTGGGCCATCCCTCTATCAAAGACCCCCAGTGTATGGCCCCAAATACATATGGGTATGGGTCAATACCTATGAAAATACCATTTTTAGGGGGATGAACATCCATAAATCCCAGCTATTTTGATGTGAACTACAGGGGTACAAGGTTTTGACACACAGCCATATATAACTACAAGGTCGGGCGCTCATAGATGGCCGTATGGTTTCGTGCACTTTCATCTCAGTTTTGATACAAATGTATGAGTGGTGATATGGCAAATCCTCCACGCTGGCCATTCGAAATGCATGTGCAACTTCACATGTCCATGTTTATATCTTGGCGTGTCATATTTTGACGTCGAAAAAAACTACTTCAGTTGAGACACTTTCAAGTGTGTTTACTTCAGTGCATGACTTTTATTTTCATCCACCGCATGTTCGCCAAGTTTTCTTTAATCTGCAAAAAGTCGAGACAGTTGCTCGAGAACCTCGCTTGGATTCTTTCCAAAAAGTGCATGGTTTCTCATGACGTACCATCCCAGATGTGTTGAATTCCAAGAAAAGATCTCATGACGTACCATCCAAGATGTGTCGAATTCCAAGAAAAGATCTCATGACGTACCATCCCAGATGTGTTGAATTCCAGGAAAAGATCTCATGACGTACCATCCCAGATGTGTTGAATTCCAAGAAAAGATCTCATGACGTACCATCCCAAATGTGTTGAATTCCAACAAAAGATCTCATGACGTACCATCCCAGATGTGTTGAATTCCAAGAAAAGATCTCATGACGTACCATCCCAGATGTGTTGAATTCCAAGAAAAGATCTCATGACGTACCATCCCGGATGTGTTGAATTCCAGGAAAAGATTTCATGACGTACCATCCCAGATGTGTTAACTCCAAGAAAAGATCTCATGACGTACCATGCCAGATGTGTTGAATTCCAAGAAAAGATCTCATGACGTACCATCCCAGATGTGTTGAATTCCAAGAAAAGATCTCATGACGTACCATCCCAGATGTGTTGAATTCCAGGAAAAGATCTCATGACGTACCATCCCAAATGTGTTGAATTCCAAGAAAAGATCTCATGACGTACC
>CAMXCT020004665.1:0-32167 GCA_947184155.2 Cladocopium goreaui
ATTTTCTCCATTTTGGCGCTAGTGATTTTCCTTCTAAAAATCCTTTTAAAAAGTGCTTCAAAATCGTCTTTTTTTCGCTCTGACGTCGAGATCCGGTTTTGGAGCTACAATTTCCGACGCCGTTGCGCGTAGTTCTTTTGTGCTTTGCAACTCAGTCTCTGCAGATCGCATTGTAATGGCTGCGTCAAGGTTGCTTCGTGCTGTGGCTGCATTCGTAATACTAATGTCTTTTGCAGCTGGATCTCGGAAATCGTCTTGGAGTGGCTGCATGAAGGCTGCGAAATGGGTTTGTTAGCAGATTTTCTCCATTTTGGCACTAGTGGTTTTTTTTGTTGGACGTACGTTTAGAGCAGTGTGAAGTGTGGGGCGTGAAGAGTGCAGTGTGAAGTGTGAAGTGTGAAGGAAGCAGTGGGAAGTGAGAAGTGTGAAGTGTGGAGTGTGAAGTTTCAGTTTGGAGTGCGAAGAGCGCAGTGTGAAGTGTGAAGTGTGAGGTTTGGAGTGTGAAGGAAACAGTGAGAAGTGAGAAGTGTGAAGTGTGGACTGTGAAGTGTGAAGTGTGAAGTGTGGACTGTGAAGTGTGAAGTGTGCAGTGTGAAGTGTGAAGTGTGAAGTGTGAGGTTTGGAGTGTGAAGGAAGCAGTGAGAAGTGAGAAGTGTGGAGTGTGAAGTGTGAAGTGTGAGTGAAGTGTGGCGTGTGAAGTGCGAAGTGAGAAGTGTGAAGTGTGAAGTTTGGAGTGTGAAGTTTGGAGTGGGAAGGAAGCAGTGAGAAGTGAGAAGTGTGAAGTGTGGACTGTGAAGTGTGGAGTGTGAAGGGCGAAGTGAGAAGTGTGAAGTTTGGAGTGTGAAGGAAGCAGTGAGAAGTGAGAAGTGTGAAGTGAGAAGTGTGAAGTGTGGACTGTGCAGTGTGGAGTGCGAAGAGCGCAGTGTGAAGTGTGAAGTGTGAAGTGTGAAGTGTGAGGTGTGGAGTGTGAAGGAAGCAGTGAAAAGTGTGAAGTGTGGACTGTGAAGTGTGAAGTGTGAGTGAAGTGTGGAGTGTGAAGTGCGAAGTGAGAAGTGTGAAGTGTGAAGTTTGGAGTGTGAAGTTTGGAGTCGGAAGGAAGCAGTGAGAAGTGAGAAGTGTGAAGTGTGGACTGTGAAGTGTGAAGTGCGAAGTGAGAAGTTTGGAGTGTGAAGGAAGCAGTGAGAAGTGAGAAGTGTGAAATGTGAAGTGTGAAGTGTGAAGTGCGAAGTGAGAAGTGTGGACTGTGAAGTGTGAAGTGTGAAGTGTGGACTGTGAAGTGTGAAGTGTGAAGTGTGGACTGTGAAGTGTGAAGTCTGCAGTGTGAAGTGTGAAGTGTGAGGTTTGGAGTGTGAAGGAAGCAGTGAGAAGTGAGAAGTGTGGAGTGTGAAGTGTGGAGTGTGAAGTTTGAAGTTGGAGTGCGAAGAGTGCAGTGTGCAGTGTGAGGTGTGGAGTGTCGAGGGAAGGACACGGTCGGGACAGGTTGTCTTTGAACTATAGGTCATTTATGTTTGGGAAACTTCCGCCGCCGGCTTGCCCGGGTCTATGTTATGACCAATGATGAAGCATCATCAGCATATTTGGGTTTGTCGGCACAGCTTCCCGAAATTAGATGGTTCATCATCATCATCATCATCATCATCAACCACATGAAAATAGCCTTTTGTCGGTGTACCTCATTTTAAGACACACCCAAACATCAGAATCATTTCTATAACTCCCACTAGATCCCATTAAAATCCCCATCAACAATCCCATTAAATCATCAACTCACCACCTTTCAGGCTTAAAAACCTCCATTTTTCCTATCCTTAACCCTACCCCAGCCCACAGCAGCTCCCAGGGGGCACCAAAGAGGACATGTGCCAACTGCTGCGCCCGGCGCTTCAACGCCGGCAGCAGCGGCTCCGCGTCCAACTGGCTGCGGCTGAGGCCCTGCAGGGTATGCGTCAGCCTCGTCATGGGATGGGAGGAATGCTCCATGGGGATTTAAGCTAGAGAAGATTGGGATATGAGGATTTCTTGGGGAAACAATGATATATATATATATACTGGGATTCAGCCAGCACATCTGACTTTCGATTGGCTTAAGGGAAAACTCTGCAGGAAATCCTTTTTTTCGCCAGTGGGTCTCTTGTAAAAATTCTCATCTCATCTCATTGAACCATTGATGAAACTGGGCCAGGGTTCAGATTTTTCACCATCCCAACATGGCATAGAATGACCATGGGAGCACAAACATGTCAGGCGAATTTCGCTTCATGGTTTCATCATCCCTGTGGAGCAATGGGAGATGTCCCTCTGGAAACATCCACCGAAACCGATGACCGAAACCCAGCGCTATTTGAAAAACCTCCGTTTTTCGTTCAGGGATTCACCGCTGGGCCATGTGAAAGATTGCCGGAGGGTAAAACGAACCACCCGTTTTATTTTTTTCTTCTCAGCAAAAATCGACTATGTCCACATATTGTTCATGGTCATCGGCTGTGCAATGAGACGAGTTTACCTTGTAAAACTGAGGATGGCCTGTGATTTAGCTACAGACACTGGGTTACAACCGTTACAACCCACATAAGTTCGTTCATAAACCTCTAACAATACTAGTTCGATGTATCTACCATAAACCATACTTACTAGACTTATTTACACGAACTTAGCTATCGTTCCATTGGGGTCGCTATCGGCCAAATATTTTATACTAGAGTAATAATAATGATCCTAGTGAAAATGAATCGCCATAAAAACATATAAACTACATCGTCATTTTCTTTCTGGTTACAGCTTACAAAAATATATTTATATATATCACCTAATATATTTTTCATGGTTGCAGGCCATCTACCCTATGATAGATGATTTTCCCAGCTAGCCATGCTTCATTATCCTATTGTCTTCCCGTTAAATCCCATCAAATCCCTATTTGTTGATGGTTAAACGAAACCTCCATTTCCCAGCCATTTTTGACTACCGGAGGGTAAATCCATTATTCTATATGGATGTTTAAGACGATTCCATATGGGCTTAATATCATTTACCTTCCAGAATGGTGGGTTATTATGATTTACTTTCCAAAATGGGGATGGCTCGAAACCTATTAGTACCATATTTGCACACCTAGGGCACCAGGGTTTTGACTCCTAGCCAAATGGAGGTTTAACCATCAACAAGTAGAGATTTGTTGGTATTTCATTTGATGGGATGATAACCACACAACATGAAGGGTTTTATGAACAAGTTTAGCTGGAGTTCATAGAGTTGAATAGGGATGATAATGGGATAACCGGGATTTTAAGATAAGTGGATAAGTTCTTTGTGACATATATATATATGGGGTATATATATATATGGGGTATATATATATATATGGGTATATATATATATGATATATGGGGTATACATACATATATGCCGAGTATATTTGGGGTATAATTTCGGGATGCCCCGTTGAGCTTCAAGGGACTGCTTCGGCGAGAGCTCCGAGGCCACTTCCATGGCGCGTTGCGTCACGGCCGGCAGCAGCGCGGGGACGGCGTAGGAGATCTCGGTTTCCCCATGGTCCATGGAGATTTTTCTCGTAATTTCTATAGTCATTACCCTCTGGTGAACTAACATAGCAATTGGAAATGGCCATAGAAATAGTGGATTTTCCCATTAAAAATGGTGATTTTCCATAGCTATATGTTAAATTACCAGAGGGTATCTACAATGATGTCAAATGTATATATGTATAATAGTTGTCAAGATGCAAAATTTGGTGAATTCCGAATCTAACATAGAGATCAATGGCACTTTTTTGGGCATCGTTTTGGGAAAGAACTATATCATCGTTTGATTTTGTTCATAAAGTATACAATATAACCGGCTATTATATCTGACAAAAATTGGGATTGAACGATGAGAAGTGGAACGTACCCCAATGGCCATTTTGGAAGAAATGACGTCAACACAAAACACTTCAGTTACCCTCTGGTTATTTAATATAGCCATGGAAAATCACAATTTTTAATAGGTAAACCTCTATAAATGGGCCATTTCCCATAGCTATGTTAGATAACCAGAGGGTAATTGTTATTGGGAGATCATCCACATAAAATGAGGCCATCTTAGTTTGATACGCCACATTTTTTTGGATAAAACCAGTAATGGCGTGAACATGTCACGCACATGAGGGATTTGACGCGACCAAAAATACGTTTAAACAATGAACATGTTACTACAACAATTGACAGCAAGTGGATTTTAAAGTGCCAACACGCCGGAGGTGATGCGGCTACAAGGCGTCCTGTCAAATACTTGATTTTCTGGAAGTAATTGTCACAACTTACTGGTACTTAGTAAGGAATAGGGGAATGGGATTGGGATTATATTCTTGATACCAATTTCTGGATCCTTCCCCCATTCCCTACGTTTCGCACCATGTCTTTGGATCAGAACTTTCCGGTGCTATCTGAATGCCGGAGGATGGATGGGCATCCCATCCGAAAGATCAAGTGCTCTTCTTGTCTGATCCATATCTTTTTGCATATTTGTATAGAATATTGAATGGAACATCATGGGTTTTCTTTATTCAATATGGATTTTAATTATGAATTTTCATTCGCCAAAATCATAGGATCGTTACCTGCTAACTATTGAGAGACTGGGATGGGACCCACTTGTAACTGGTGGAATTCGCATCAGTATCTTGGGAGTGGAAAGTTTACAAACTTCTAGCTTTGGGGAGTGCTTTTTGTTAAATCTCCAAATGTTATAGGTACAAGTCCCCCTACTGTGGATGGTTGCGAAATCCGAATCACCAGTTCATAGGTGGTAAACATCCCATTATTTATAGGCTTTCTACCATCCCAGGTGCAGGATTTCGCAACCATCCACAGGATGAACCTTGAAATCAGCATTCTTCATCTGGTTGGTGGTATACCTACCCCCCTGAAAAATATGAGTTCGTCAATGGGAAGGATGGCATCCCATATATGAAATGGAAAATACTATCCATGTTCCAAACCACCAACCAGATGTCATGGAAGATATAACCCAAAAGATCATGAACACCCCCCCAAAAAAAGCCATGAAATCCCGTACTATTCCTACAAGGTGGTGCCCCCCAGTTATGTTTGTTGGTTTATAATCCCATTAACTAGTTCGATATATCACCAACAAAAAACCATAGTGAAATTGGAGTTATGTTCACCAACTTAGCTATCGAACGGGGGCACCACCTTGTATGAAACACCAGTTCATGGTTGGTTTATAGTGATTCCCCCCTTTAAAAAAAGGCCATGGCACAGGCGCAAAGACTTGGAAGGCCACTGACACCTCTTTCAGAAATGGATGGATTTCGGTGGGGCTGATGGGGACCCCAAACAAGCCATTTATTGTAGGGAAATGTAGGGAACATGGTGATTACCCTCTGGTAAACGTTTACATAACTATGGAAAGATCCACCATTTTCTAGCTGGGTAAATCCACTATTTCTATGATGATTACATGGAGGTTTCGATAGCCATGGGGGTCCCCGACAACGCTGGATGGTTTATCTCCTGGAAAATCCCAATCTTAAAAGGATAATTACCCTTTGGTAAACGTTTACATAACGAACTGGAAAGATCCACCATTTTCTAGCTGGGTAAATCCACTATTTCTATGATGATTACATGGAGGTTTCGATAGCCATGGGGGTCCCCGACAACGCTGGCGTTTGGTTCTATATCCTGTGTTTTTTTTACGGGCGCCCGGGAAAACTCCCCAAGTCCGTTTTACAAAGGAGATCAGTACCTCTTGGGTTTTTTAACGTTTACATAACGAACTGGAAAGATCCACCATGCTATTCATGGGTAAATCCACTATTTCGACCGGGCCATTTTCAATAGCTTTTTGTAACCAATTACAAGAGGGTAAGCAATGGATTGGTAACGAATTTCGAGACTGCGTTCTACCGTTGCTGGATGGTCAAAGGGAGATACAGCTACCATGGTGTCATCATGGCGCGTTAAGCGAGAAAATTGATGGTGCTGCATCCATTGGAATTGTGAGTGCTGTGTAAATCACCACAGTTTTTCGCTGCTGAAATACATTGGAGAGCAAAATCCCAGCAGAATTTTCGGTCATAATAAATTCATAACTCAAAACCTTGCGAGTTCAGTGGTTATGCATGATTATATATCTCAAAATGCGGCCTAGCCTTCGGATTTGTTGATGTGATTCATGACATGCGGCCTAAAAAATACCATCACGAAAAATGGCAACGTCATGCAACACACTTAGTAATCTAATCCCTTCCCCAGATCATATCAAATTCAGCTATTGGGGGCCTCATGTGGGGAGGATTTCGAAATCATCGTTGTAGGATGCGAGTACATCAATCTTGACTATCTAAATCGGAAAAAAACATGATCGCGCCGGCAAAATGCCTATTTATTTGGTGATTACTCTAGCAATCAATATTGTCCTTTCAGGAAAATAGAGGGCCCGGCTTGGTATATTATCATCGCCCTGTTGGGTGGAATCCTCTATCAACCAGTGGGAAAAG
This sequence comes from Cladocopium goreaui, assembly GCA_947184155.2. NCBI lineage: Eukaryota > Dinophyceae > Suessiales > Symbiodiniaceae > Cladocopium > Cladocopium goreaui. Next base: position 6,524 of record CAMXCT020004665.1, read on the forward strand.
GATGTCTTGCTATAACCATCCCTTAGACTATCATGTTCAGAAACTCAACTTGTAACTCCAACTCGCTCCCAGCGTCTTTGTAAATGGAGGTTTCCCAAAATGGGGGTACCCCAATAGCTGGATGGATGGTTTAGAAAGTCTAGAATGAACCATCCTATAAAAATGGATGATTTAGGGCTATCCATGGCTATCCCTATTTTAGGACCCCCTCCCCATATGGATCCCATATGGAGACCCATCGACGCGACGCGACAGCGACGCGACAAACCTCGTGTGCGCCCATGTCTCCAACCTTTCGCTGCAACATCTCCTGGGGATGGGATGGTTTGCACATGATGGGCTTTTCCTAATATGTGGTTAATATGTAGTTAATATATGGTTAATATATGGTTAATATATGGTTAATAGGTGGTTCTTATACTGTTAATAATGGTTAATAATATTCTGGTTGGTTAATGATGGTTATTGTATGGTTACTATTAATATACTATTGATGGTTAATGGTTACTGTTAATAATGGTTAATATTAATGGTTATTATATGGTTAATGATGGTTAAAAAAAACTGGCTGGTGGTTAAAACACCATCTTGAAAAATGATGGAGTTCGTCAATGGGAAGGATTATCTCATATATGAAATGGATTTATGGGAAATAAAACATGTTTGAAACCACCAGCCAGTTATGTATGATAGTTTACTGGGCATGTGCCACTAGGCGCCATCAAGTTGGTTAAGTGGATTTGGTCCCTAAGACATTCAGCCAAACAGTGAAGTATCATGGCATTTTTGGAGGGATTTTTTTGGGATCATTTCATGGGAATTTCCTGATATCCAATATGAATCATTTATCACAGTTCAGGATCTTTTGAATATCCTTGGGGGATATTTTCATCGCGGCACTCGTCAGGGGCTCATCCAGCAGGGTTTAGGGTCACAGTTTTTTCACATTTTGGAAATCCAGCTAACTATGGAAAGATCCACCATTTTTAATGGGTATGATGGCCATTTTCAATAGCAAACTGTTAGTTTACCAGAGGGTAGGTATGATGCCAACATCCCGCCCCTTCAAAAAGAAACCTCCATGGCAGCTATGGCAGCTATGGATGGAAGCGTTTACCCCTTCCTATCATTCTGTTCTGCTCCTGCCAAAAAAGGGGTTGGAAGATTAGTTTCCACGACAAAAAAACATCTTCTATAGATCCTGAAAACCATCATACCTATGGGAAATGGTCAACTTATAGATGATTTTTGATGGTTTACCTATCAAAACCCATGGCTATTTTCAGTCCATGTTAAATAACCAGATGGTCATCAACCAACACTCAGCACAGCGTCCGCCAAGTCAGCCAAGAAGTCGGCTTCCGCACAACCTGCCTGCGAAGTAACCACGGGATCTTGAGGGAGAGCTACCAATCAAAACGATCACAATGTGGGGCCCCCAAGGTAGCTAAGTTGGTTAACTACAATCACTGTTGGGTTTATGGTTGTTAACTATAGTTGTTTACTATAGTTTATGGTTTCAAACAGATATCATATAGATTCATATAGTCAATTGGGATCATCATCCCATTTTTAGCGGGAAGCATTGAACAATTTGTTTCGCAGTTGAAACTAATCAGAATTCTTTCTCCTACCATCGTATGGGGTGTGCCAGAATGGGGGATACCCAATATATGACACTTTTATACAATTTTAATGGTAAAAATACATGGGACTTTGGAACTTTTCTATAACTTTCAGACCAACCCACAATGATATTGTGGGATAGATCCCCACTATACCCTGCTCGCTTATTGCTGTCTGATTGCAGAGCAGAGCTTAAATTGCAACTCGAAATCAGCAACCAGAATTCGTTCTCAGGTCATTTTCTTGGATTTGTATAAGTGAGCCATATACCCTCTGGTAATTTAACATAGCTATTGAAAATGGCCCAGTCGAAATAGTGGATTTTCCCATTAAACATGGTGGATCTTTCCACAGTTTTTTGTAAACGTTTACCAGAGGGTAACTATAAATGGGCCATCTATACCATGGCTATGTCAAAGAACCATAGGGTAAATCAACAAGTAACCTTAGAAATAGTGGAATTTCCCACTACAAATAGTGATTTTCCTATTAAAACAGGTGATTTTCCACAGTTTTTTGTTTAACGTTTACCAGGCCGGGTACAGTAGAAAATCCCAGGTGATTCTTGAGGGTGGATGTTTGACGAACCTTGGCAAAGCTTTCGGCAATGGTGCACAGGTCGCGGCAGTTGAAGTCCGAAATGAAGGATCTGATGCCAAGCGAAACGGGGAAAAACGCTACATAACTGTGGAAAGATCCACCATTTTTACTGGGAAAACTCACTATTTCGACTGGGCCATTTTCAGTATCCATGTTAAATTACCAGAGGGTACCTAGATTGGCCAAAGAAGTTGTTTTAACATTGGCAACCTGCAAATGATATGCTGGCTAGACATGGTCTATGAATCACAAAACATCCTGGAATCGTGGTTGGAATCTTTTTGGAGATCCCGATCTGTGGCCGGTGGTTGAGGGAACCCAAAAGCAATGCGGATCATCGTCTCATTTGTGATGTGATGAAGGAGATACGGGGGATTGGGTAAAACTTACAATACCACTTCAATGAACAACCAACATCAACCAACTATTTTTAGGTTCACCATGGTTCACCGTTGACGTTTTGACCCATGGCGACATCTTGAAGTTGTTCAACAAATCAGATGGTTCCGTGGAGTTTTGATGTCACTTCACACTTCACAGTTTCCAAAAACATCCCAAAGACGAGAGGTACAATCGAGAAATTTGCCGGCCGGCTCTTAGAAAACAGCACCCAACAAAACCAAAATCACATCCGCGCAAATCAAATACCAACCATCTGGGCCCCCCTGGACAAATTCAACTTTCGGGATGAGCGCTGCTGGGAGTGATCCCCCAAGCAGCTATCCATGCCCGCTTTTCATGCTTAAATCATGTTAAATCTGTATCTCTCAACCATTTTGTGGGCAATTTCCCAAAGTTCTTCATTGGTTACCCTCTACTAAACTAACATAGCTATGGAAAGATCCATCATTTTTCATGGGTAAATCAAATCCACTATCAACGGCCATTTTCAATCGCTTTTTGTATGTTTACCAGGCCGGGTCAATGGTGAAATCCCACCAGATTTCCGCTGTTTCACCCCAACAACCATCGAAAATTAGCCATCCTGGCTGTCCACCTGGCCGCGGGCATCAGGAAATCCTTGAAGACATCCACATCGCCTCGTCCCTCGCTCAAACTGCCCGCGAAGTGTACCTTAGAGGATCCAGCTGGGAAAAACCATGGGGATCCGGATGGGAAGTAAGCGATGTTTGATGGTCAACTTCGTCAACAAAACCATGTTTGTTTGGTTGAATTGGTTCCTGTATATGGATGTAACCTACAGAAATGATGTTTGATTCTCCATGCTGCAGACATTTAATGATTGTAATGGTCTACTGATGCTTAACATCATAGAAATGGAGGAATGAACGTATCTGGCCAGTTAGTATATATTTGGAATGACACGAACAAATGTATGGGGATGAAAGCAACCAATTTATGTTTATATGGTATCCATATTTGGGATGGAATGGATATAACCAGCACACATTGGTAATAAGATGTGTTTTTCTTTTAATGGGGGCTTTAATAACGGATGGGGGTTTACAGGGGATCTAACCAACAAAATGTAATAATGTTGGTGGTTGAAAGAACTCAGTAGTGGGTCTCCAAAAGTAGGGCCCCTTTACGACCTGGCGTATATTTTAGCCAGTGACATCCAGTGGGATGATCCTCCACTTCCTATACCTGAGCCTCAGCGGCATATACCACACCGCACCACGACCTTGAGAAATGGCAGTGTTGAAGACAAAACCATCTGGTTGATGGTTTCAACCTACCCATCTGCAAAACATGAGTATATGAGTTTGCCAGTTGGGGTTACTATTCCCAACTGAATGGAAAGTCAAAATCCATTCATGTTCCAGTCACCACCAATCAGCCATCTGTGGTGGTTTTATGCTCAGCCAAGGTGGTCGATGCTCGAAATCCGGCCAACGCCGATTTTTGATACGAGATGCTGGCACTGATACAACATCTTTGATGGAATTCTTGAGGGATGTTGAATTCCTTACACACCTTTAGATTCCTAGGTTCAAAAAGGATAATCAATTGAACGTAGGTTAATATCAACTGAAACCCTTACTAATTTTGAGATTTCCTTTCGTTTTAAAAGGAAAATCAATTGAAAGCCGGATGATATAAATTGACACCCTTTTTGAATCTTTATCCATTTTTAAAATTTAAAAGGAACATCAAGTGAAAGTAAATTGATATCCATTGAAATCCTTTCAAAAGCAGAATGACCAAGCACAAGCACGATCGGATTCTTGACCACAGCTTTGCTTTCTTGCGGCCTTACATGATTCTGATGCCCGGGCTCGGAACCATGCTCCAACAGACATGGAGAGTTCTCACTGGGGCGTGTTTTTTGAGGCGGCTAGAAACTGTCCGGTACTGGCAGATTTACAAAATAAGATGAGGATAAAAGGGATGTCTCTATGACTCTACCCCTGAAATTTAGATGGGTTATGATCAAATTTGCTTCTCAGCCGGCTAGAAGCCTCTGACAACTTTTTTCCGATTGCAAATATAGGTCATGCGCTTCCCAATCATGAAACTGCAAACTTCAGGTGTCTCATCCTCATCAGGGATGTTTTGGATGCAATCTCGTTTCGAAGATGTCCGAAGCATCTCGAGCAAACTGCTGGCACCAGACTTGGGGGTTGATGAAATAGGGTATACCCCTATGACTGGGATGATATAAAATGACCCGCAAATGGTTGCTTCTTGGAAACTCTTCCAAACATGTAAAATGGGGTCTACCGCATTGATCAGATGCTGACTTCCAGGTGAAGTGTTACTTTTTGAACACTGCAGCTGGGTACTATCTCTATCCAGAATTTTCTCTAGATTTTTGGATCCCTGCTTTTGGTTTTTCCTTTTCTCGAAATTGCATTGCTGCCCCACTTTTTGACCTATTCCGGGATCCAATGTCCTTCAAATCCACATTTTCGTTTCAACCTCTCAAATGTTCAATCCAACGCATTTAGTGCTGGTTTCTGGTTTAGATTCCAAAAAATGCTGCTTTTAACGATTAATCTCAGATTTTCAGACATTTTCCTTGGTTCATCACCAATTTTATCATTTTTGTCTCTTTGACACCCTTTTTTGGTGGTTCCATTGGACCATTCGCATCTAACAAATCGGTCGAGATGCTATGGCGCGAGGAGTGCAGAGGTGGATCTGATGACGGAGCACCTAAAACGAGCAGAAAACGATGAGTTTAGGAATGGCAATCACTTGCAAATATTGAGTTTATACTAGTGACTAGTGAGATTTTCCGATTGATTTTGCAGTTTACCCTCTGGTAGAAAATCACCAGTTTTAATAGGTAAATGATCTGCAAATGGGCCATGGCTTTCATAGCTATGTTGGATTACCAGAGGGTAATCGGATTTAGTGGGCTTGTGATGCTTTGATGGGAACTAAATTGGGTTGTGGGGGTATAAAACCAACAATTATAGGGATATAGTGGAAATCACAAATAGGGGATTTGTTGTAGAAGAACAGTGATTAGAAATGTTTATATCATGGGATGTATGCCAAACATGGGACTAATCAAGCCATTTTCGCAAAGACTAGCCTTCAGTACTCAAACAGGGCAATGGGACATCTCCCATGTACTTCGATGATTTTCCCATTTAGATGTCCATCTATAGGGGATTTCATGGGATTTCTCATTGCCATGTTTGATTACTGGAGGGTAATAGGCTTTTCACCTATGTCCTATATATATATGTAATGGGGAAATCATGGGGAACTTAACTACATCGTGATATAACGGGGATATACTGGGCTTTGAATGGTTTGATTGGAACTCTCTCTCTCTCTCTCTCTCTCTCTCTACGGCGAGCGAATATGGCCTTTTCGCAGTCGGCTGCAGCATCAGCCAGCTGCTGCATCATCGGAATTCACCACTGCATCCATTGCCGTGGGTGATTTGAGATATCCTCAGATTACGATGGCCAACTCCTACTGCCGATGATTGCTGGTATCACCATGGTTGGTGAGCCACACTTCATTTGTTCTTTCCTACCGCCATTTCAGCTGGGTTTCCTCATGTAATAGTAATGCTATACACCCCCAAACACTTGATCCCCTATCCGTCCCCCATCCACTCGCATTGGTGTATACACAACGTGCTCATTTCATCAGGGTCAAATCCGCTCAAACCCCTGGCCGTAAATTCCCAGTGTTTGAGATTTGTTGCATATCTGTATCTATATCCAATGTGTTTTCCCAGGTAAAGATTTCCAAGACATATCCATTAATTGTCAAATTCCACTCTAAATATTATGTGAATAACCCACCCCACAGAAGACAGAAAAGTACCATCCTACTACAGGAAAGGTGGCACCATCTCATTCCCCCATTCCAGAGGGTGGCACCTTCAGCTTTAAGTTGGTTTAGAACCCCCATTAACTACAGATATAAACCACCATAAAACCAACCTTGATTGGCGTTAGAAGCCAAATAGGCTATTTATCTACATCTACATCTATAACACCATATATACGTATATATATATATATATATACATACATTATATAATACATATACTCCATATACCCTCTGGTAATTTAACATAGCTATTGAAAATGGCCATTGAAATAGTGAGTTTTCCCATTAAACATGGTGGATCTTTCCAGTTCGTTATGTAAACGTTTACCAGGCCGGGTGATTTTCCACTAATAGATATACATATCTCTACCACACATCTCCATCCATCGCAGCACCTGCTCGGTGGCCTCCATCAATTTGTTGGGCGCCTGCCGCAGTGCCACCAGACTCTGCGCGGCCTTGGCCACGTCCTCGGGCGAGAGCTCCGTCAGGTCGCAGGCGCTTAGGCGCTTGGCGAGGCCTGGATGGTCGCTGATCACACGATATATGGCTATATTTGAATGCTTAATATGTGGTTAATATACTGTTAATAATATTCTGGTTGGTTAATGATGGTTATTGTATGGTTTTATACTATTAATATACTATTAACGGTTAATGGTTACTGTTAATAATGGTTAATATTCATGGTTATTATATGGTTCATGATGGTTAATAATAATCTGGTTGGTGGTTTCAACCTACCCCTCTGAAAAATGATGGAGTTCGTCAGTTGGGATGATGAAATTCCCAACTGAATGGAAAAATAATCCAAATGTTCCAAACCACCAACCAGTTTTTGGTTGCCTCAATATCCAAAAACATCCTGAAAACTAGGCCTAAATCCACTTCATTTGATGGTCTCCCTGAAAATGCGGGACTTCCAAATTATCCGACTGATTGGTTATTGCTCATTCTTGACAAGGGGAAACCAAGGACCTTTTGAGATACCCCTCATTACGATGCATTCCAAATATCTCATAGGAACTATAGTAACTACAGACATCAACGAAAATCACCCAGTTTTCCATGGAAATCCCCAAGTTTTCCCCAGTTTTTCATGGAAATCTCCAGGTTTTCCCATGGTTTGGGGTGACATCCCCAGCCCCAGGGGCTGCCCGCGCGCCTTGCGCCAAGGTCTCACTCTGGCTGCGCAACTTCACCAAGGCCGGCGCCAGCTGGGCGCAGGCTTCGGGGGGCAAATCCTGGATTTTCGGTCATGGGATAATCATAGGATAATAGCTGGCTTAAAAAAGCTGGCTTACAAGGTGATAATATAGTGGGCATATAATGGGAATATATATACATATAATATATACAATGTGAGGCCCCTGTTCGATAGCTAAGTTGGGGTGAACTAATCACTCCAATTTCACGAACTGGTTTATGGTACGCAAATAACGAACTAGTTTCTGGGGCTTAAAAACCAACTTATAACTGGGGGGGGTCACATTGTAGTATACATGCCATGAATGTGGATTATCTACTATGTATGTGGAAATATGGATTAACTTAATAAAATGGGATGATATATTCATATTGGATATCAACCATTATGGGATTTTAATGAAATAATGATGGGATAATCAATGGAATATATGGATTACTCTCCAGAAATTAAACATAGACCCTGCCAGATAGGGGTTGAAAGATTAGCTTCCACTAAAACATCGTTGTTTTCAGGGTCTATGTTAATTTACCAGAGGGTAAATCAAATGGGATAATCATAGGATAATGTGAATCCTGGATTAAGAAACCCTCACTGAATCCAGGGTTGACATTAATCATAATTAATCCGCTTATATAGTTGTTATTCTATGATCATCATAGTATTGTTATTCTTTTGAGTGCAAAATTCATGGGAATATCATGGGATTATCATGGGACTATGATGCTTACTTCCACTATATAATCTCCATGGGATTATATATATATATACACATTCAAAAACAATAGAATATACATGAACATATGGGTTGCCCTCCAGTAATATATGGATTTATGGATTATAATTTTAATAAGATGGACACGATGGATTGAATATCGATTATAAGGATCCCATGATAATATTGGTTGGGATTCTCATGAGCATATCATGGTGGGATTTTATATTGGGATCCAATATGTTGATATAGTGATAAAGTGATAAAATGGTGATATTGGGATTATCATAGTATCATTTATATCACTTTTATCACCATGATAATATATTTGGATTATCATTTTATATCATGGTGATAAAGTGATGAGATGATATGTTGATATAGTTAGCCAAGTTAGTTCATAAATCCTCTCGGGTATCCTGGATCTGGAAGATTCTGGCGCATATTAAACAGCCCGGAACCATAGGAACCATATATTAAAAGGGGATAAACCACATTCTGGTTGGTGGTTGACCTGCCCCTCTGAAAAATGATGGAGTTCGTCAGTTGGGATGATGAAATTCCCAACTGAATGGAACGTCGTAATTCATTCATGTTCCAAACCACCAGTATTAATTTGGGCCAATGGACCCACAGCATGGGTGATCAACGGATGGGATTGATGAACCACTTTGGGGACCAAAAGAATACTATCGGGTTGGCTTCAAAATTTGAATGGCATTGTAACAGATGGCATTGCTGCTTCTTTTGAAGGGAAACTACTAACTTTCTTCCATTTTTTCTGCTCACATTCTCATTCTTGTCGCTAGAAACCCACACGTGCTGGAAAAATATAACTACTAACTACTATTGTTGGGCCATATCCTTATTGTTGGCCGGCAGCGCCATGATTTCTTTTTGTATCCTCAGTGTCAATATCTCTATCCACATCTGCGTGCTGGTTGACTAGTGGCGTATTGCCCAATGCTTGTTGGTGCACCTCTACTAGTCGATTTCCGACCATCCTCGGAGTGCAGTTTGCAGATCTCTGTCAACGAAACCGGTTGTATCTCCATGGATTTGTACTATCAGCTGTTGTGTAATGGTGGTTGTGCTTCCCAGGTTTGTTGCTTCACTCCCCCAATCTTGTGCTTATTGAACTCATTCGTACTGTTGGGTGGCATATTTGGCTTATCCATTGCCATGGTCAAGACACTGTATGTGGTTTATCAATTCTCGAAATGGGTATCTAAACCCCTACCACTGGAGAAATTCCCATGAGGCTATCATATATGGGTATCTAAATATCATATATGTAATCATATAATATGAAATGGATTGATGACCATCCCCCAATATGAATATAAAATCCATGGCTCATTGCTACCCCAACCATCGCTGCAGAACATCGGTCCTGACTCTGCAATTCCAACATGGACACCTTCGAGAGGTGGTATCGGTAGCTGTGGAAGCCATGGCCCATGGCCCCATAAGTCGCACCATTTTATCTGGTTGGTGGTGCAATAACCATCTTGAAAAATATGAGTTCGTCAGTTGGGATAATTATCCCATATATGAAATGGAAAATAAAACATGTTCCAAACCACCATTATATGGAATGATAACATCATTTGTAACGATTTATAACTGGTGAAGGGCACAAAAACTGCATGGCCCAACATAGTTGATCATCCCACTGGATAATTCACAGAAACATGGTGTGCCGAGAATCATTTCTGGAAAAGTGTCCGCCTTATGACATTGGTGAGAATAATATAAATATAATTTTTATCTGGGCAGATGATTTTCTGCTTGTGGGCTGGTAGAATCCCAATTTTTAGCATCCCAGTGGCCAACCTTGGGGGTCATCATCCCAGGCATAAACCAGTGGCTCAATCTTACCATAGACAAACTCAATGGTTACCGTCAGCAATGGGAAATCCACCATTTTTCTGGGTAAATGAAATCATATTTCACTCACCTGAATTGTTCGGCCATAAAAGGGGATGATTTCCCTTGCTAAATAAACCATGATTCCAGGGTTCGGGAGAACAGTGAGGTCGTTATAATTTACCCAGATTTTTATAGTCATGCTCTCACCTCTAAACCTCCATTTACTTCAGGTATTTCCTATTGCCAGCCACGTTTCATGACACCGAAAAAGGCTAAATCCATCAATATCTCCCTATCATTTTCCCAATGATCATCCCTAAAGCCATAGAAAAGTCAGATCAAACTAGCATGAAGTATCCATTTCCCATGATCCTCTGGTAAACTACCAGTTTGCTATTGAAAATGGCCTAGTCGAAATAGTGGAGTTACCCATTTTCATAGCATGGTGGATCTTTCCAGTTCGCAAACTGTAAATGTTTACCAGAGAGTTTACTGCCAATGAATTCCCATACAATTCCCATAAACTTTTTATCTTGAATCCACTTGGTGAAATCCCCAAACCCTGAGATTCCCATCAAAGATGTTAAAACATAACTCCAAGAACTATGATGGCTATATGGTTATATGATGGTTCTATGATGGCTATATCATGGTTTATAGATGAATTAACGATGGATTAGTGATGAAACCATGATTCAACTGGTTCCAGTTTATCTGGTTGGTGGTTTCAACCACTCTGAAAAATATGCTCGTCAGTTGGGATCATTATTCCCAACTGAATGGAAAATAATTCAACCATGTTCCAAACCACCAACCAGTTTATGATGGGTTTACCACGGTTTACTGATGGTTTCTGCTGGAACTTTCCACCGCTGGGCCACCCCGACCAGGCTGTTCCGCAGCTCGCTGCCCACGGCGGAACTGAGGCGTTCCGGCACCAGGGCCAGGCTGGCCAAGAGCAGCGCGGCCTGTGAAAACAGGTGAAACCCAGCAGAAAAAGAGATTTCAACAGAAAATATGACAACTCACAGAAACTAGAGGTTAAAACCTAGAATCATGGGAATTCACCATTCAAAATTGGGAATTGAAGTAGATTTAAGTATCATTGGATGGGGGTTGAACCATTTAAGTATAGAAAACATGGGTTAAAGCCAAGAAAACAAAGATTTCATTATCAACATATCATCAACAAAAGGGGATTCAAGTGAGTGTCAGCATAGAAAACATGGTCCGCAATGTGGATGGTTGTAGAAGCCCGCTAGGAAAGAAGATGGAATCCACCATCTTAAATGGGACCCTTGCAAGCGTCTTGTCAGATGTACGAGAAAACGCCAATGACAAAGTAACTTCAACGTAACATCATGAATGTGCCACATGGAACGTTAACAGTTTCCTCACCCCCATCATCAACGTAACATCATCAAAGTATTGCAATGGAAACCAGCGTTTTACTCGTACAATTTTCGAGGCACGAGCACAAACAAGAACGGGATAAACCGACATTATTCATTCACCAAGTGGAAGTTTCTTAAAAACGGGGTACCCCCAAAATCATCCATTTTATCATTTGAATAAGATTTTCCATTGTAAACAATCTATTTTTGGGTACCCCCATTTATGGAAATCACCATTTTATTTGTGAATCTATCTCCCTTAGTCCCTGAAGTGGGCTCGCATCCTCGAAAACAAGTCTATTCATTTTTGGCATCTTAGAAGTGACAAAAATATGGCACATCCCCCAAAATCGAAATATCATTTCCATGTTCTAGTATCTCCTGAATATTTATGGCCTTAAAAAGCCATCAATTTTCCACTGGTTGGTGGTTGCAACCTACCCCTCTGAAAAATATGAATTAGTCAGTTGGGATCATTATTCCCAACTGAATGGAAACTAGACGACGGTTGGCCCGAGAGCGAAAAAGACGTTTTTCAAGCAGCTCTGAGTATGGTAGTCGTAAAAAATAGTCGGTGATAGGTTGGTGAATTTTATATGAGCTATGGAGGGGTAAGTTGTGAAAAGTAAGATTGATTAAGAGGATACATGTGACAACCCATGCATATGCACTGTGCTGCTTGGTAAAGGGCATCATATGACACGTGTCTTGCAACCACAGAGAGACATAGATAGAGAGAAAGGGAGAGAGAGAGAGAGAGAGAGGGGGAGAGAGAGAGAGAGAAAGAGGGAGAGAGAGAGAGAGCAGGGTCTTCTGTTGTTAGTATTGAGACACTATATTGCAAGACAATATATTAAAGATGTATTTTAGGCAGGCGAGACAAGTAGTATCAAGACAATATATTACAAGTACAAAACACTAGTTTGCATCCTATCCTTCGTATTGTTTTTCACACGCAGACGCTTTTGCACAGAAGCTGTTCCACACAGACGCATTTACACACAGACGCTTTTACACACAGAAGCGTTTACACACAGACGCTTTTACACACAGAAGCTTTTACACACAGAAGGTTTTACACGCAGACACTAGACACTTTTACACACATAGGCTTTTACACACAGACGCCTTTACACGCAGACACTAGACACTTTTACACGCATAGGCTTTTACACACAGACGCTTTTACACGCAGATGTTTTTAGACACACACACTTTCACACACAGAAGCTGTTACACACAGAAGCTTTTACACACAATCACTTTCACACACAGAGGCTTTTACACAGAGGCTTTTACACACAGACGCTTTTACACACAGACGCTTTTACACACAGACGGTTTTACACACAGACCCTTACACAGACACTTTGAAACACAGACGCTTTTACACACAGACGCTTTTACACACAGACGCTTTTACACACAGACGCTTTTACACACAGACGCTTTTACACACAGACGCTTTTACACACAGAAACCTTTACACACAGAGACTTTTACACGCAGACCCTTTTACACACAGGAGCCTTTACACACAGAAGCTTTTACACCCAGACGCTTTTACACACAGAAGCTTTTACACACAGACGCTTTTACACACAGACGCTTTTACACACAGGCGCTTTTACACGCAGGTGCTTTTACGCACAGAAGCTTTTACACACAGACACTTTTACACACAAACGCTTTTACACACAGACCCTTTTACACACAGACCCTTTTACACACAGACGCTTTTACACACAACACTTTCACACACAGAGGCTTTTACACACAGACGCTTTTACACACAGAGGCTTTTACACACAGACGCTTTTACACACAGACGCCTTTTACACACAGAGGCTTTTACACACAGAAGCTTTTACACACAGGCGCTTTTACACACAGACGCTTTTACACACAAACGCTTTTACACACAGACGCTTTTACACACAGACGCCTTTTACACACAGACGCTTTTACACTGTAGACCCTTTTACACACAGACGCTTTTACACACAGACACTTTTACACACAGACACTTTTACACACAACACTTTCACACACAGAGGCTTTTACAGACAGAAGCTTTTACACACAGAGACTTTTACACACAGACGCTTTTACACACAAACGCTTTTACACACAGACGCTTTTACACACAGAAGCTTTTACACACAGACTCCATTACACACAGACGCTTTTACACACAGACGCTTTTACACACAGAAGCTTTTACACGCAGACTCCTTTACACACAGACGCTTTTACACACAGAAGCTTTTACACACAGAAGCTTTTACACACAGACGCTTTTACACACAGACGCTTTTACACACAGACACTTTTACACACAATACTTTCACACACAGAGGCTTTTACACACAGAAGCTTTTACACACAGGCGCTTTTACACACAGACGTTTTTACACACAAACGCTTTTACACACAGACACTTTTACACACAGACGCTTTTACACACAGACGATTTTACACACAGACGCTTTTACACACAGACGCTTTTACACACAGACGCTTTTACACACAGACACTTTTACACACAGACACTTTTACACACAATACTTTCACACACAGAGGCTTTTACACACAGAAGCTTTTACACACAGAGGCTTTTACACACAGAAGCTTTTACACACAGGCGCTTTTACACACAGACGCTTTTACACACAGACCCTTTTACACACAGACGCTTTTACACACAACCGCTTTTACACAGTGGGACGACCCCTTTTACACACAACCTTTTCAACCCAGACAAAAGAAAACTGCACACAGAGGCTTTTACACACAGAAGCTTTTACACACAGAGGCTTTTACACACAGAAGCTTTTACACACAGGCGCTTTTACACACAGACCCTTTTACACACAGACCCTTTTACACACAGACGCTTTTACACACAACACTTTCACACACAGAGGCTTTTCCACACAGAAGCTTTTACACACAGAGGCTTTTACACACAGACGCTTTTACACACAGACGCCTTTTACACACAGAGACTTTTACACACAGAGGCTTTTACACACAGACGCTTTTACACACAACACTTTTACACACAGACGCTTTTACACACAGACGCTTTTACACTGTAGACCCTTTTACACAGAGACGCTTTTACACACAGACGCTTTTACACACAGAAGCTTTTACACACAGACTCCTTGACACACAGAGGCTTTTACACACAGAAGCTTTTACACACAGGCGCTTTTACACACAGACGCTTTTACACACAGACACTTTTACACACAACACTTTCACACACAGAGGCTTTTACACACAGAAGCTTTTACACACAGGTGCTTTTACACACAGACGCTTTTACACACAGACGCTTTTACACACAGACGCTTTTACACACAGATGCTTTTACTTTTACACACAGACGCTTTTACACACAGACGCTTTTACACACAGACGCTTTTACACACAGACTCCTTGACACACAGAGGCTTTTACACACAGAAGCTTTTACACACAGGCGCTTTTACACACAGACGCTTTTACACACAGACACTTTTACACACAACACTTTCACACACAGAGGCTTTTACACACAGGCGCTTTTACACACAGACGCTTTTACACACAGACGCTTTTACACACAGACGATTTTACACACAAGCGCTTTTACACACAGACGCTTTTACACACAGACGATTTTACACACAAACGCTTTTACACACAGACGCTTTTACACACAGACACTTGTACAGAAACGAAAGCGTCCATCGCAATTTTGCCTCAGTTTTTGACGTCCAACGTCCATTTCGTGCGAAAGGGTTACGATTGACCAAGTAAAATCACAATTTTTCCTCAGTTTTTGATGTCCAACGTCCATTTCGTGCGTAAGGGTTGCGATTGACAACTCAAAGTCGCAATTTTTCCTCAGTTTTTGACGTCCAACGTCCATTTCGTGCGAAAGGGTTGCGCGCGACACCTCAAAGTTGCTTTTTTTCCTCAGTTTTTGACGTCCAACGTCCATTTCGTGCGAAAGGGTTGCGCGCGACACCTCAAAGTTGCAATTTTTCCTCAGTTTTTGACGTCCAACGTCCATTTCGTGCGAAAGGGTTGCGCGGGACGCTTCAAAGTCGCAATTTTTCCTCAGTTTTTGACGTCCAACGTCCATTTCGTGCGAAAAGGTTGCGCGGGACACCTCAAAGTCGCAATTTTTGCTCAGTTTTTGACGTCCAACGTCCATTTCGTGCGAAAGGGTTGCGCGCGACGCTTCAAAGTCGCAATTTTTCCTCAGTTTTTGACGTCCAACGTCCATTTCGTGCGTAAGGGTTGCGCGGGACACCTCAAAGTCGCAATTTTCCTCAGTTTTTGACGTCCAACGTCCATTTCGTGCGAAAGGGTTGCGTTTCGTGGCGCTCCGGCGGCACCGCCCCCGCCTTAAGAGAGAATAGAAGAAGAGCGAGAGGAGATCTGCAGATGTGAAGGTGTGAAGATCTAGATCTGCAGGTGTGAAGGTGTGAAGATCTAGATCTGCAGGTGTGAGGGTGTGATGTTGTAGATCTGCAGATGTGAGGGTGTGAAGATCTAGATCTGCAGGTATGAGGATGTGAAGATCTAGATCTGCAGGTGTGAGGGTGTGAAGATCTAGATCTGCAGGTGTGAAGGTGTGAAGATCTAGATCTGCAGATCTGAGGGTGTGAAGATCTAGATCTGCAGATGTGAGGGTGTGAAGATCTAGATCTGCAGGTGTGAAGGTGTGAAGATCTAGATCTGCAGATGTGAAGATCTAGATCTGCAGATGTGAGGGTGTGAAGATCTAGATCTGCAGGTGTGAAGGTGTGAAGATCTAGATCAGCAGATGTAAAGGTGTGAAGATGTAGATCAGCAGATGTGAGGGTGTGAAGATCTAGATCAGCAGATGTGAAGGTGTGAAGATGTAGTATAACGGCTGCTTTTTTACGAAGAACCCTTCGCAGGCGCTCTCGGGAAAAAACATGTTCCAAACCACCAACCAGATATGTTAATGGGTTTACCATAGGTATATCAATGGAAAACCACCATTGGGGATTATAGCCATAGAAAACCATCAATTTTCCATCATTTTCCACCGAAAACCTCTCCGTCGCACCTGGGCCTTGGAGAAGTGCCCCAACTTCTCCTGACTTCGTCGGAGCAGTTCGTCCGCAGCCGCTGCCTCCACGGGTCATTGGAAAAATTCCCCAGCTTTGTTGAAAGATTTGGTGATTTAACGGTCATTTGATGGGATTTAATGGTGATTTAATGGTGACTGAAGTTGCAATTACCCTTAGACCAGTGAGTGGGTGAATCAACTTCATTGGTTTCGAGAGCCCAACAGTTAGGATGTTGGGTGCAATTCAGGCGGAATCTTATGGCCATGGTTTCGAAACTTGAAATTGGAAACGTCCAGCAGCAGATGAAAGCGGCTTCGCTGATTCCAGCTGGCTATACGTCCTTGCCGGATCAACTAGCGATTTTTGTGGATAAACGACTATCACATCTTGATGCTGTTGCTCAATGAAATCAGGGTTTTGGATGCAATTCAACTTGCGTCGATGGTGAAATCTTCATTCTGGCGAGCTATCCCACAGTTCTTCTAGGTCAAGATCTCTATTGGCTTTTAACAGTATCTTTAACAGCTCTCATCCCAACGTATGTAGAATAGTTTATGCGTTTTCATACTTCGAATCCCAATCTGATTCATGCTTGGATAATCCTCTAACTATCTAATTTCTATTCATATAAAATTTCATATCTGATCATGAAAAGCATCTAAGCAATAGCTTTTCATCCAATCTCAGGTGGGTGGAATCCTAATCCAATTCCCCAGCATTTTTCCAATCACCATGTTCCATCACTTTTTCAATGGATGGTCCATCATTTTTCATCACTTTTCCAATTTTTTTCCACCATTTTCCCCATCCCCAAGCGTTCATTTGCCCCCACCGTCGCATGCGCAGCGTGGAGGCTCAAGGTGCCCAAACGCCCCAAAGCAGCACTGCCGGAGCAGAGGATCCACACCTGGATGGGGATTTTGTACGTTTTTCATGGTGGTTTCATGGAAAATATAACCAAACAGATCATGAAAACCTCCATGAAATCACCAGAAAATCAACATGTTCATGGGGATATGGAGCTTTCAAACATATGGAGCTTTCATGGTGATATAATGGGGATTTTATGATGATTTTATAGGGATTTTATGGCATTTAATCAATGATATGGGATATGATGGGATGCAGAAGCAACACTATGATTTTTGAGATAAGAACCTGAAATAACTTGCTGGTGCTCAGTAGGGAATGAGGGAATCGGATGATGGTTACTGTAATAATAATCGTGGATTGGGTCCCCCATTCCCTACGAAGCACCAGTAAGATAACGTTTTTTCTTTAAACAAATCATGATAATGCCGCTTGATCCTTGCTAATCATCATGATAAGGTGCTTTTAACGGTGTTTTAATGGTGCTTTTTTGGTGATTTTATGGTGATATCATGGAATTTCAAGGGATATTAAAGTGATTCCATATGCGGTTTAATGGGATTTCCTGGGATATATCAACATAAAAACAAGATTCTCATGGCTATTTTTTAAAGCATCGATTACTAAATGGGAGGTTTTCAAGTTCATACAGATAATCGCTTCATTGCTCACCCAATCAGTAGGAAAGAGCCGGCTGCCGCCTTGGATGACTGATGACCACTCCGACATCGCCGGTTGATGCAGGTTCACATGCTCTAAAAGTTGGTGATTTCATCGAGAGAAATTGGGAATTCATCATCAAAAAATGGGGTTTGAAATGGATTTAAGTGGATTGAAACAATTGAATATTCGTTTATTTCCCATCATAGTAGTACATCGAATAGATCCCATCCAGTGATGATTGAATAGGATTTTATCCAGTTTTAGAGGTATGACGGCAACTTGACGACCTTCAGATAAATTCCAAATAGCGAAATATCTTGGGCCAAGGGGTGGATGGATCAAGGTCCATATGCATATGTATTATATGGGGTGTAGGCGGGTTTAAGATAAGGATTCACAACAGCAAAAAGAGGAGATTACCTGAAAAAATGGCTATGACTCAGTGATGATCCAGCTTTCTCTGTGATGTTAAAACACATCTATTTAAACTTGCGGTACAATCATGGATGGTAATTGATAGGCAAGACGGTTGTGGTCGAAGCACTGAGTCTTGATCCAGTCATAAGCCAGCCATAGGGGCTTGATGAGGTATCCTCGAAAACAAGTTGCCACAAACAAACTACCATGATATGGAAAATCCATGGCTTCTGGGAATATTCTGATCATATTCCCATCATTTTATTGTTATCATTGTTGCTAGTGCTATTGTAATTTCCATTATCAGCATTACTATTCTTGTCTCTTTTTCTCATTTCTTATTCTTGTTGCCATTGCCATTACCATTCATCCAAACCACCTCCCCATCCACCCACCCATCCATCCATCCGCCCTTGCCTCCAGATGCTGGGCATGGTCCTGTAACGCTTGGACCATCCCCTTGAGCCGCTGGTCCTTCAGGATGGCTGCCTGGAGAACCAGCAATGGCTTAGCCGCGTGGTGAAAAGGGCGCTTCACTAAGGACAAATTATGGCCTCACTAAATACTATCCAGTGGTTACTAGGTGGACAACAGTGGTTACTAGGTTCACTTTAAATACTCTCCAGTGATTTACCTAGCAACCACTGCTTATTTCGAAAGCGATGTGGCGAGACCCGTTGCGGGCCGCCCAGATAGGGTCTCCCCAACCACCCAAGCTCCTGAACATCATTGGCTCCAGCAAGGTTTAGTAAGAAAAGGTGATTTAACCAACGGAAATGGTTGTTAACTATTGGAAATGCTGGTTTAACTGATAGAACATGCTGGTTTAAGAGGTAAAGATGCCTGGTTTGACCAATCCATACGGGGAACCATCAAGTATGATGAAAAACATGGCATTTCTCCACCAACAACAAGGGAATTGAATAAACACAAAAACATGTGATTTCAGGATTTATGATAGATCTATCATGAGTCTCTGTTGTTTTCCAACTATCTAATTTTTGAATTTATGGTGTGTATAATCGGTTTATATGGCTGGTTGAACACACGCCACAATTTGCTGGCGGCCCTATCTGGTACCCAGTGATTCGGGGTTTGCCATGGGAGGTCAGCAGATAGAGTAGCCTGTCTTGGAACGCGAATATCGAGCACATTTGTTGAAAGAAACAATCATATGATATATTCGGATAATAATTTAATAATTCACTAACATTGAAAAGGTTAGTGATTTTGGCACAGTTAATTTTGGTTCTGGAGAAATGGTACCCTGGGTACACACACATTAAATCCCCTCCTGTTCATATCAAAATGGCTGACATTTATGGATGTTCATCAATCCAGAGCTTGTATTATAGGTTTGACCGACCCATGTCCGTATAGCATTTGCATTCCAATAACATTGAAAAATCAAAGCGTCGTGAAGAGGCTACCATCTTTTGTGGGTGTTTTGGGACAGCTTTCTACCCAGCGAAAGACCAAGCATAAACTCCAAACTCCTGAACGAATCGCCAATGATAAGAACCTGGCAAATGCAACACTATTTACAAGGGTTTACCCTCTGGTAAACTAAGATAACTATGGAAAATCACAATTTGTAATGGGAAAATCAACTATAAATGGCCATTTTCAATAGCTATGTTAAACTACCAGAGGGTATATGAAAATACTGCTAAAAATTTAGTGGTTTCTCACTTTTAGAAAATCCTTTTCCACATTGGCCATCAGTTGCTAAAATCATCATGTGTCTGTTTTCAACCCCGAACCTGGGTTTGGAATCTTTCCTTCTATTCATTTCAGGTACCAAAGAACGAGATATTCAAACCGTCGTGTATTGAGATTCCCAATCTCAAGGGTCAAATACATGATATATTCGGTTTAAGTCTCAGAAATCCCAATCTCATGGGTCAAGCTATAGTAGAGAACCACACATCATATTCATTATTATGGGGGTCGGACAAAACCTATAGCTACTTTTTCTGGGATGAGCATCTATTCTTTCAGCTATTTTTGAGGTTCACTACCAGGGTGCCATGACCCAGCCATTTTTTTGGAAATATTACTGAATGTGTGTATACATCTATACGTATGTATAGTGGATATGAATGGATATGTCAATGGATTTACCTGGGTTTAAAGGATTGTTTAATGAATATATTACTGAATATAATAACCCCAATAAAACTGGTAGATAATGGGAAAATGATCTATAACGTGGCTACGCCATGTTGCTTCAGTATGGAAACAAAGCGTCCACAATCAGGATGTTGGGTGCCAGTCGTGAGTCGACACTCGGCGGTTTTCTTGTTGGTAAATTGATAGCGCTATATGACATCAATGTCCCGACCTTCAAATTGAAGCCTCACATGCAACAATCTTCCAACATGAATTTCACGCCACCTGATAATAGGATATAAGGATTAAACCTAGGGGACCTATAACCATAAGATGATAAGGATTCAGTAACTGTCAATTGATATAGTGGATATGTTAATGGATATCTCATGGGACAATCATCTATTTTCCAGCTCTTCAATCCCATCTGTTTTATTGTTGATTCGTGGATGTTAATGGATATAGTGGATATGTTAATGGAACCACACATCATATTTATATATATACCCTGTTGTTATTTAACATAACCATGGAAAATCATCATGTTTAATAGGTAGACCATCTATAAATGGGCCGTTTTCCATGGCTATGTTTAGAGGGTACATATTATATCCCATATAGCTGATATATCCTCATAAACCTGGGTTTAAGGGATTTGTTGAATTTATGTATACATATATCCATATAATCCAAGTAATCTAATCAAATCTACCCTCATATCCCATTAAATCCCAATAACAAAACCAATAAAATTCCAGTTTTTCCAGCCTTGCGTGGACCTGCAGCTTGGCGTGCTAAGATCTGAAGCGCTAAGGCCTAGGGCCGTGGCAGGTTCTTGGAGATGGGATTCAAACAATGTGTGTTTCTATGTGTGTACATAAATATGTATATATATATAAATGTATATGTATATGTACACATATATGTACAGATGTATATTCAACAAAATTTATCGATCGATCTATCCCAATCGAACCTCCAATCTTTTCTCAATGGGAGACATCAGGAACTATGCTGTGAAGGTAAAAAGGTGATGGCATCACCAAACGATGGGGATGCAGCCAATAAGCGGGAGAACATTGGGACGCAACAGGAAAACAAAAGGGAATTCACGAACTGGAGGTGGAAACCCCAAAAAACATCTAACAATGACATGGATGTATTTCACAGCAGAAGGCGAGAGATAAGAGAGATAAACACTAGGAATGTTACTGTAATCCACAAGTGTCGAAAGGGATTGGAAAAAATGCCTGCTGTTGTATGGGGCCCTTCAAGAATCCCATCCTAATGCAATTTTCCCCTGGCCAAGGAACAAATCCAAGGACTTCAGTATATGGCCGGGGGGAAATGGTGGGCACGAAGCGGAGGGCGGACTCGGGCACTTAGCTACCGCTTGGCTTTCAACCACCTGGGCTTGTGGCACCATGTGCCGCCTTGGTCTTTCAATCGAGTTTCCGCTGCCAGCAACTGACGCATGGTCGGTGACAAAGTGCTTTTCGGTGAGGCGAATCTGTGCGGAACCAGTCTTCCGGGCCGTATCTCCATTTGAATTCTGTGATGATCATACAGCCAAATAAGACCCACTTAAGTCCCTGTCTCTTGATGATTGAATCACCATCTGTTGCTGGTCTAATCCCTATTCTTGGTGAAACATTCCCGTTTTTTGCCGGTTTTGATCTAAAACATATTCTGAACTGGTTAGTTAGCTTTTAAAAACCCCTTTGTGGCAACAGATTCATGTACTGAGCTATTCATCATGGACCCTGCCTTCTGGTGTGGACATGTGGGTGTCACACTGGAAAAAATCTTATTATCCCAGTGTCTATGACCTACACTGGAGCCATCCGTTATTATTCCGAGGTGATCCACATCCAGAATAATTTGTTTTTTGATGCGAATTTCTTAACGGCATCTTGTCTTTTGCAACTTTAACCCGTGATGTATCTTGTACAATCTGCAGAAAGCTACAGCTTCTATTTCTAGCTTGACCGACAAAGGTCGAGAAACTTAAAACCCAATTTTAACAAGTGACCTGAGGAACCGTTTCTTGACGGCAAAAACGGTTCCTCAGGTCACTTGTTAAAATTGGGTTTTAAAGCGTCTCGGCCTTTGCTGGCTCAAAACAACTTCCGTCATTTTGCCAGCAAAGGTCGAGAGCATTGTACCAAAAAAAAGTATAGTATAGTAGTATAGTGGATAGATTCTGGGATGGCTAGGGTTGGGCACAGTATAATGAATCGACTCTATTGAATGATATAAATTGATTCAACATCATAATTACCTTGCCCAACCCTAATTGGCTTCGAATCCCCCAGCATATTTGCCACGATTCAGTTTATGTTCAGATTGGATTAAACTGTGTGGTTGAAAATTGGACCTTCCCCAATCTGTTGAACCCCAAATTTTCGCGGTTACCCCGTCTTTGTGTTGGTTAAATCATGTGAATTTCAGATTTGGTCAAGTTGGTTTGATGAATCCACGTGCAACCTTGGTATCCAAAATCTCCATGGACATCGTTGCCGGCCCAGCCAACCACAACCAAAATGGGAAGAGTAGGACGATCTTGCAATCGGTTCTCTCTTTCAATCTTCTCCATGAGTTCCCAAATCTGGTGATTGATGGCGCTGAGGCCTTTTCCCCATTTGAGGCCAGGATACACCGTCCGAATTTGGTTGATGGCATAGTCCTTAGTTTGGAGCAACTCGCCAAAAGATAACCTTGAGCACAAAGTGGGACTGTCGTGATTTGCAACGAAGGCGAAGGAAGAATCTCCGACCATGATCAGGTCGGCCTCACTTTCTTGACGGCAAAAATGGTTCCTCAGGTAACTTGTTAAAATTGGGTTTTAAAGCGTCTCGACTTTTGCTGGCTCAAAACAACTTCCGTCATTTTGCCAGCAAAGGTCGAGAAGCTTTAAAACCCAATTTTAACAAGTGACCTGAGGAACCGTTTTTGCCGTCAAGAAACGGTTCCTCAGGTCACTTGTTAAAATTGGGTTTGAAAGCGTCTCGACCTTTGCTGGCTTAAAACAACTTCCGTCATTTTGCCAGCAAAGGTCGAGAAGCTTTAAAACCCAATTTTAACAAGTGACCTGAGGAACCGGTTCTTGACGGCAAAAACGGTTCCTCAGCTCACTTGTTAAAATTGGGTTTTAAAGCGTCTCGGCCTTTGCTGGCTCAAAACAACTCCCGTCATTTTGCCAGCAAAGGTCGAGACGCTTTAAAACCTAATTTTAACAAGTGACCTGAGGAACCGTTTCTTGCCAGCAAAGGTCGAGACGCTTTAAAACCCAATTCTAACAAGTGACCTGAGGAACCGTTTTTGCCGTCAAGAACCGGTTCCTCAGGTCACTTGTTAAAATTGGGTTTTAAAGCGTCTCGACCTTTGCTGGCAAAACGACGGAAGTTGTTTTGAGGAATTTTGAATGAGTAATGCAGTGAAAATGCATTCATCACCAGCCTTCTTCCCCCAAAATTCCAAAAGTTGAACCGTTTGATGATATGTTATAACACATAATTTCACGCATTTTGAAAGTCTATATATCAAAATTATTCTAATGTCTATCCACATCGCGTTGTTTCTTTTAACCAAAATTATTCCAATGTCTATCCACATCGTGTTGTTTCTTTTAACCAAAATTATTCCAATGTCTTGCCACCTACACTTTGCCCATAGTGCCTGAAAATAGTTCCAAGGAAATTATTCTGAAAAATTATTCCTAGACCTAACCTCCACATCGGAATAATTTCGGATGGCAGGGGTCATTATTCATCTACATGGTTGGCCCCGTCATCTTATCGCCAAGTTCCACCAAAATCATAGTTATTGGCTAGACCCCAATGTAATGATCGATCACTTCCAATAATATGCATGCAACTACGGTGATTTGCAGCTGTTATATCTAATATCCCAGAGGGCGCGTATTGGGGCTGGATTTTGATTTTGGAAGAAGCGGTCTCTTGCGGTCACTCTAGTGGCTGCGTCTCGTGCGGTCACTTGGGGTCACTGGAGTGGCCGCGTCTCTTGCGGTCACTCGCGGTCATTTGCGGTCACTGGAGTGGCCGCGTCTCTTGCGGTCACTTGCGGTCACTGGAGTGGCCGCGTCTCTTGCGGTCACTTGCGGTCACTGGAGTGGCCGCGTCTCTTGCGGTCACTTGCGGTCACTGGAGTGGCCGCGTCTCTTGCAGTCACTTGCGGTCACTGGAGTGGCCGCGTCTCTTGCGGTCACTTGCGGTCACTTGCGGTCACTTGCGGTCACTTGCGGTCACTTGCGGTCACTGGAGTGGCCGCGTCTCTTGCGGTCACCTGCGGTCACTTGCGGTCATTTGCGGTCACTGGGGTGGCCGCGTCTCTTGCGGTCACCTGCGGTCACTGGAGTGGCCGCGTCTCTTGCGGTCACTTGCGGTCACTGGAGTGGCCGCGTCTCTTGCAGTCACTTGCGGTCACTGGAGTGGCCGCGTCTCTTGCGGTCACCTGCGGTCACTGGAGTGGCCGCGTCTCTTGCGGTCACTCGCGGTCACTTGCGGTCACTTGCGGTCACTTGCGGTCACTGGAGTGGCCGCGTCTCTTGCGGTCACTTGCGGTCACTTGCGGTCACTTGCGGTCACCCGCGGTCACTGGAGTGGCCGCTGGAGTGGCCGCGTCTCTTGCGGTCACTTGCGGTCACTTGCGGTCACTTGCGGTCACTCGCGGTCATTTGCGGTCACTCGAGTGGCTGCGAATGACCGCGTTATCCAAAATCAATTTCTGCACGTCCTGCGTGCTCAATGTAAAACTTACTCTGTCTTGCTTAAATCATTTCTATTG
>CAMXCT020004666.1:0-32147 GCA_947184155.2 Cladocopium goreaui
TTTCGTTCGAATCCGACATCACCAATTTTCTTCGCCAAAGCCCCATGTTTTGACGGGGTTTAAAGCCAGATTGTTTGGGGGTCTGGGCTGTTGCTCAAGATGTTTTGCCCCCATGGACAACTGAATCAAGATGTACCTCGGAATATACATATTGAATTCTGCATGATTTCAGTCATTCTGAAGCCGAAGCGGCAAACGGCCCACCCAGGCAGTCTGCCTTTTGCTGGCGAAGCTCGAGGGCCTGCGGCTGTTCAAATACCTAGAATGGATGTGGATGTTCTTCCCAGAGCACAGAAGGCTCCTGTTCTTCCCAAAGCACAAGGCTCCTGGTCGCCAGCTGTAGCTCTTCCGAGTCCGAAATTCAATCAACGCCAGGCGGTCGTATCTGAAACTGCTCACGGGCAGACGGTTTGTTACGCACCACTGGAATACGAGGCGGCGAAATTGCATCACCAGCAAACTGTGTGATTTGAAGCATTTCTCTGTGCTGAGCCAGAGTGACTTGGATACATATCCCGTCAGCATTCCTGGAACGGAAAGACTTCTTTGACACAAAGATTATCTTTATGCAGATCCCGCAAGCATTCCGATGCATGATCCCTAAGTGGCAACAACAAAACACGCAACTGCAAAGGGTGCAAGTAACATAAGTAACAAGTATGTGCATATAGAAGGTCAATATAATATAATATATTCATCTTATAATTGTGCATTGACAGGAAGGTAGAAGGTATCTCTGTGCAGGTTGGCTCTATTTTCCAAATATTTGTGACCACCCAGCAGAGACCCCGTCCCCAACACTGGAAGCCTGTCAAATTGCTTCTGGGTTCCCCATCTATGGTAGGAAATATGTCTTGCCTAGGCCATCTGGAGGTTTCCTGAAATGGGGGTACCCCCAAGTCAACAATTCTAATAAGATTTTGCCCCATAAACCATCCATGTCGGGGTCCCCCCCATTTATGGAAAGCCCATAAAAGGGGCCATGGGCCGCGGCAACAAAAATAGCGCCAGCACCTCACAGGAGTCTGGAGTCCATGGGCCCAGGGGAGGGAAAAGTGGTCCAACCATTTTGACCTTTTAATGATTGGATGTGCTATCAATTCATTTCATGTCTAGATGGCAACACCACATGGTTTACTTTCTATGAATATATATATATATATATATATATATGTAATTAGTTGTAATTATACACATATTATACATGTATAATTATATCTATATATTTAATTATATATACAGTGTACATAAGTGTTCAGATGTTGAAGTTGGTATGCTTTTACCATTTAACATCGAGTTTCTGCCTTTGAAAGCAGGTGATCGTTTACCAAAGGATCAAACACATTGCAAACATCGGTAAAGGGTAGCGGTTGAAGCATCAAACATAGGTGGTTTTACAGAACACATGGATTCAACCATGAACAAACAGGCAAAATGAGTTCCCTAAGTGTTATTCCATGGATCTGTGTGAAAAATTAGTATCGCATTCCATCCAGTGGCTAATCATCATTTTCTTGGCCATATGGAGATGCTTTCCCCGTTATCAGAGGCAACCAAAAGGATACATATCATACATATATATATATATGTGTACACATGTTTTATAGTCATATTGTATTTGTTGTATCTGATGTATGTCTATATTTGTATGTATACTATATATATATTGTGATGTATATTAGTGTATATGTTAAATATCATATATATATATATACATACATATAAGTATACAATATATTTACATGGTGTTGCATTCCCCCCAAGCAAGTTCCATATCTTCTACGTTTTGGGATGCCTTCAGGTGCCGGAAACCGGCCGTTGCTTAGGAACCTGACACGGACCTTTGGCTCAGCCTGGCAGTGGGGTGTCCAAGTTGTTCGGGCATTTTTTGGTGATATTTTGTTTGGAATTAATATCTTAATGTGTTTAAAACACAAACGAAGGACATATTAATGAATAGACATTTGATTTTTTAAAGATTTACATCCTAAGTTTCGGAACATGGACTCAGATATGGACCGAGATAGGCAATAGATGGCAATAGGATCCATGGGTGGATTATGAGTCGTTGTGAGTCGTTGTGACTCGAAACATATGAGACTATCCGGGACAGGGACGATAATTTTTCTGGGGAACAAACATCCATTCAACATCAATTTTGCTGGTACGGTACCATGATCATATGATAATTGTGTGCCTACCTTTGGATTATCCATTGGCTAGATGCTATCATCGTAAAATCTCATGCGTCGAATATATGGGTTATGACGGTTATGACATAAATTTCAATCGTGTCATAAGCCTCTCGTGAGCCATTGGTTGATCCACCGAGTTTTGTTTTTTCATGTCTCCTTTGCCTGTTTGCCAATGATAATAACGAGTAATACTCAACCATCCAAATCAATTTAAAACATATGGGGTTTTTTGAAGATGGAGAACCCCAACTTTGATGCATTATGTTCACTTTTCCAATACATTAATTACCATATGTGTGGCTTGAAAGACCGGATGGATTCACACACTAGACAAGAATGGATCATTATATGATCCGGCAGGAACTGAATCCTGAAACATGCAGATTAGATACGAAACAAAGAAATTAACGATGCATCCTACGAGTAATAGAAGTTCTCCTGAATGATTTCCATGTCCAAGAGCGTCATCAAAAAATACATCGGCGACGTGGTTTTGACAAAATAATCCAAATACATCGGCGACATGGTTCGGCGAAATACTCCAAAAAATCAAAAATACTGTCGGCGACATGGTTTCGGCAAAAATACTGAGGAAGGTTCTGATGCAGCTGAACTAATCGTAAATGACCAACATTGATTCCAGATTGCGACAGCAGTGCAGCAACAGGACAGCTTGTTCAACAGTTCAAACCAAATTTTGCAGGTACACAGAGTTGATCAGACTCTGCTTCCAGCACAAGTGGATAGCTTCGTTGGGTGCAGTCTCCACTGTGCTCTGCACCCCCCTGCACTAGATTTAAAACCTTTGTGCTAGATTTGAAAAGGGAGAGGACAGAAGGAAGAAAAAGAGAGAAGTTTTACATCTATTTAGATGTTACACACACACACACACCCGGCCAGAGCCGGGTCAACCCTGAAAGGCAAGAGGAAGAAAAAAGCGGACACACGAAGGGCAAACGGCCAAAAACAGCGCAGGGGGGGGAGGGGAACAGACGGACCTCCGGAACCAACCTACACGGCGAAACGGACCTGACCAAAACAGCTCACACACCTAAACCCCACGACACATTACGGAGAGGCACGCGGGAAAATTAGGGACCAAATGGGGGACTAGTTGATGACAGACAAGAAAACCAAAACAATTAGTTAAACAACAGGATTCAGCTCCTAAAACCTAGAAGTCGTGCGTTGTGCCAATCCAGGCCTTTGTTCAAGTCAGCCACAAGGGCATAAAAACGGCTGTCAAGTTCCAACGAATTAGGTGCACAATATGTTTAACCTCACCAGAGAACCAAAAGGAAAGAATACCACACCTGCAAGACGTGTGCCTGCCTGATCATATGTCGTGATGTGATGCAATGACGCTGCAAAAGTTGCTGCAAAAAAGGAGGTTTCTGAATGTTCGGCATGGTTTCACTTGAAAGAACGGAGCACTGGGATCCCTTGGACCGCGGGAACAGCGGGACTCCTGAAAAGGTTGACAAACCGCAAGGCTGACTGTTTCACTTTACTTAAACGAATTACCAAATTAAAATGTGTGAATTCGGAATTCAAGTCAGTCGACATTGACCCCAACTGGGGTTGCCTCAATTGGCCCTATGGCACCATGTCGGAGTCACCATAGGAATCACACTAGACAAGAATGGATCATTATATGATCCGGCAGGAACTGAATCCTGAAACATGCAGATTAGATACGAAACAAAGAAATTAACGATGCATCCTACGAGTAATAGAAGTTCTCCTGAATGATTTCCATGTCCAAGAGCGTCATCAAAAAATACATCGGCGACGTGGTTTTGACAAAATAATCCAAATACATCGGCGACATGGTTCGGCGAAATACTCCAAAAAATCAAAAATACTGTCGGCGACATGGTTTTGGCGAAAATACTGAGGAAGGTTCTGATGCAGCTGAACTAATCGTAAATGACCAACATTGATTCCAGATTGCGACAGCAGTGCAGCAACAGGACAGCTTGTTCAACAGTTCAAACCAAATTTTGCAGGTACACAGAGTTGATCAGACTCTGCTTCCAGCACAAGTGGATAGCTTCGTTGGGTGCAGTCTCCACTGTGCTCTGCACCCCCCTGCACTAGATTTAAAACCTTTGTACTAGATTTAAAAAGGGAGAGGACAGAAGGAAGAAAAAGAGATAAGTTTTACATCTATTTAGATGTTACACACACACACACACGCCCATCATATTGTTGGTTATATGAAAGTCTAATATGCATAAGTTACATATCCTATATCACATGTTAATCCATTCAAAAAACAAAACATATTAAGTCATATTAAATCCGTATATCAAGCCAATAATGTTGTCTAGCCAATAGTGATATCTTGTCAATAGTAGAAACATTTTTCCGCAACTCCAATTTTTCTCCAATACTAAAAGTCAATTAGCTCCATTTACTTTTAGTGTTGCCAAAAGAGTCATGTTCAGACCTTGTCCAGAGGGCATGGCCAATAGTGGACCCAACATGGCAATAGTGGAAACTGTTTTCCCAACTCCAATTTTTTCTCCAATACTAAAAGTCAATTAGCTCCATTTACTTTTAGTATTGCCAAAAGAGTTAAGTAAAGCAAATCCTTTTCAAAGCAGCCTTCACTTTTGATTAGCAAAAGCTTAGATTCAAGAAATCTGATCCAATTACCAAACAGCTTATTTCCTTATAAAACCCTTATTTAAAAAAAACAAAAAAATAGGTCCACAAAGGGTACCCCCTTTGCAAGCCCCAGAATAGCAATAACAAACCTGCACCAGGCATGGCAATAGTGGAAACTTTTTTCCGCAACTCCAATTTTGTTGTCCTCCTTCTCCTTCTCCTTCTCCTTCTTCTCCTTCTCCTCCTCCTCGTCCTCCTCCTTCGCCTCTACCACCTCTGCCCCCACTTCCATGTCCACTTCCGCTATAAGGTTCCAAAAAATTACTATTGGAATGCTGACCCCCCCTAATTTTTTTAAAATAATTATTTTATTTAGGAGAGGGGATTTACTATTAGGCAGCCTAAATTATATAACATATATCCCATATATTTCCCATGACATCAGCCTGGCTCACCGATCAAAAAAATGGATTTCTCCCTGGGTTTCTGACCGCCAGGTCATCGCCGAGTTTGCCGTCAACGCTTTGCAGCGCTTGAAGACCAAGCTGGTGCGGCCGCACCAGAAACTGCTGGTCTCCAGGATCCAGGATTTGGATTTGGAATGATGGATGGATGGTTTTGCTATTAATGAGTTATGATTAATTTTAAGGTTTATGAATGATTTGGAATGATTTTGTAATTGTTTATGAATATGGAACTATTCATAAACCATCCATCATTTGGATGGTTTTGCCATTGTTTATGAATTATTTGCAATGAGTTGGAATTATTGCCAAGAATGAGCCAAGTTTTGATGTTTTTGTTGTTTTTTATTCACCAATAGCGGGATTTTGCTCGCAAAATGGCGGTTCAAAACCCGAGGTGATCCGACAGAAATGTGATATTCTCCGGTGATTTAAGAGGTTAGCAATACATTAATTTCAATTCAGAATCCACCAAGAAATGGTTACTGTCTTGGGTAGGCCATTTGCGGTGGTCAACCAAGACACCTCGATTTCAGTATTAATCTATGTGCAAAGCGGCAAATCCCCTTTTTGTTTGTTGTTTCCTGGTTGATGTCAGTTTAGCAATGTCTTTGCAGGAAATTGCTCGCATATCAGCAGTTATCAATATCACCTGCTGAGATCGGCGGCTCCACTAGACAAAGAAGTGTGGCAGACATGTGCACCAGATCGTACGGCCCCCCCAATTCGATCATGTTTAGTTTAGTTCATAACCATCAATCATATTTCTTTGTTTCAAGAGAATCATAGCCAAACAAACAATGTTTGCATCATGGTAGGGTCTTGATATGCTCCGATTTTTACATCAATAATGTTTGAACTGGGGAAACATCCAGCTATTCTAAATGGGAAGTTTCTATCTTGTTTAAGCGTTGAGTAATTTTAGCCTCGAACATGTTATATGCCCATCTACACCCTCAGTTTTGGCGTTATGTTCCAGCATCATAGAATATTTCACAGATGCCAGACCATGAACTTGTTCGAGGTACCCCATTGGGGGTAGCCAATTGTGATCCATGAACAGATGATATCATGATAATCATGATAGCCGTTGTCGCTCGAAGACTCCCAGCAGGCCACTGCAGATCCGATGAAAGCAGATCCGGAGGCTGATCGGTGGGAGGACCAGGGAGTTGTTACATGACCTGACTCATTCAAGATTCTGCCCAGAATCTTATCTTGGGATGTTGGATGATGTTGGTCGCTTTTGGTAGTAGAACCAACTAGAATCACCGGTCTTCAGACTTCAGACTGATCCGTGGGGCCACAAATGAAGACTGGTTCTGAACTGTTGCTGGTGTGGCAATCAGGGACCTCAAATAGACAGGAGTGTGGTGGAGGCATTTAGGGGAGACTTGAGAATCGAAACAACGCTTGTTTGAGATTCTTGGGTATTTCGTACAATTGTCGAATAACACTGTGCACCGTTTGTTGGTTAGTGCAATACCTTTATCCGTTGCCATTGTATATAGTTCTACAGTTTTCTACCCAAAAAGTGAAGGGTATCTAAGACGGCCATGAATACAGCTGACCTGGTCCTTTTCCACAATCTTAAAGCAAACGTTGAGGCATGACTAGATCACATGCATTGGTGGTTTCACCGATTGCCTCATGGATTGCTGTGTCAGGAAAGTGTTCAGCAGTCTGTCAGATTTCATCTCGACCAATCTCCAAGTTAGGTGGCACATAGGGTTAACATACCATCTGGTTATTTAACAGTTCGCCATGGAAAATCACCATTTTTAATAGGTAAACCCAGGTAAACCATCTATAAATGGGCCATTTTCCATGGCTATGTTAAATAACCAGAGGGTATATATTAAACTATGTTAAAAACTTTCTCTTTGGATCCAGATACTTAACCCCCAAAAGGTACTTAACCCATCTTAACCCCCCAAAATCATGCTTCCTCAGAAAAGTACGAATGGATCCACAGGGTATACTAGAATGTGCTAAACGGTAAACCCTATTTCCATAAACCAGCCCAAGTCATCACCATTTTTGCGGCTTCCAGTTATAATATGTTATAATGTTATTCATCTATTATTACTGTTGGTTATATACCGTATATATACCCGTTAAATCCTATTAAGCTTTATTAATCATCATCATTCAATCCATTATGGGCTTATGGCATCGATTCGCGAGGCCTTTCGAAAGAAGTTGCAGGACGTCTCGGAGGCCAACGGTTACCGCATTTTTTTGGCAGAATGCAACAGACATAGTTTGAATAAACATGTCTGAATCACCTGAATCATAGAAAAACATGGGCAAAAACCATGTTTCAAAACATTGGCCACTATACCATGATTTACCATGGAATTTTGACACTTTTTTTGACAGTTCCAGCCACATCGTCCCCATCACAATCTCTGGGATACCCATAGGTTCGAACAGGGATTGATGAAACAAATGCGGGATACTCCCCCAAAGGACAGCAGTTTTTTTGTGGCGAACATGATGAACCGTTGGATTTCTGCAGGAAGAGGCAGTGGTTTTAATTGCCAACGGCGCCACGAAGGAAATGATTCGCGTCCGGGGCACCCAGCGAAGGATTTTTGTGTTTTGACAATTAATTGAGTGCAATGAATGTCGAATACGTATACAATCGTATATGATACAACATATATCATATACTTTGATTTGTTATATAATGTTATATATATATGTTGTATCTTCTAGTTTTTATGAATTGGATATCATATATTGTATATTTTTAAAATATTTTATAGATTATATATGTTGTTTGCATTGTATATCCTATTAAATTGAATATGATACATTATAAATTATGAATATATATATATATATATATATTATTGTGTATATATATATATACTATACTTTATTTTTTTTAAAAAAAAAACTACTAGATATATAATATATGTATGTATATATATATATATATATACACGGTCAAACGCCATCGTTTGCCCGGACCCGGAACGATCATCATCGTCGTAATGTAATGATGACATGGAGAACAAGCAGGATACCACCCCCAACCCCCCTAATGATATTATGTATTTTTCACGGGTCATGGGGAAGAATCTGGCATGTAATGTAGGGTACTGACCAGTGTAGGGGGCCGGCCCCTCCCCCCCAAACAAATTTAGGGTACACAATACGGTGGAAATTTCACGGGACCGGGTACGCAATAGTGTGGAATCAAAAAAAAATAAAGGACCGGATAACCCCACATGTCAACTTCTTCCAACAAGCAGCAAAAGAAAGGTAAAGATAGCATGGTGAAAGAAGGAAAGAGAAAAGAGATGGTGAAGGATTGGTGTGGAGCAAGTTGTGTGTGGAAGAGTAAGTACGAGTAAGTTGTGTATGGACAAGTTGTGTTGTATGCATGTATGTATGCATGCATGTATGTATGCATGTATGGATGGATGGATGGATGTATGGATGCATATGTATATATATATATATATATGTATGTATGTATGTATTTATGTATGTTTGTATGGTAGGTCCGCAGGCACGCTTATTTTTTCCACGAGCGGAGAGGTGGCACGGGCGTGATGAAGACGGAAAGGTACCATGTCACCAAGTGCCACACCTGCCACGCAAAGTGAAGGTCCATGTCGCCAAGTGCCACGCCTGCCACGCAAAGTGAGCGTCGATGTCAAGTTGTGTGTGTGTGTACGTGGACAGGTCCTGTGTGTGGACAAGTTGTGTGTGAGTAAGTTGTGTGTGGACAAGTTGTGTGTGAGCAAGTTGTATGTGAGTCACGCAAAGTGAAGGTCCATGTCACCAAGTGCCACGCCTGCCACGCAAAAAGCCGCGGCGCCCACGGCGACACCTGAGACCCAAGCGCGCCACCAGAGCCAGCCCAGTGCCACAAGTGCAAGTGCCACGCCTGCCACGCAAAGTGAAGGTCCATGTCACCAAGTGCCACGCCTGCCACGCCAAAAGCCGCAACGCCCACGGCGCCAACTGAGACCCAAGCGCGCCACCAGAGCCAGCCCAGTGCCATAAGTGCCACGCTTGCCACGCAAAGTGAAGGTCCATGTCGCCAAGTGCCACACCTGCCACGCAAAGTGAAGGTCCATGTTCACCAAGTGCCACGCCTGCCACGCCCAAAACCGCGCGCCACGGAGTCACGAGACCAAAGCGCGACACCGGCCAGCCCCAGTGCAATAAGTCCATAAGTGCCACGCCCCTGCCACGCAAAGTGAGGATCCATGTCGCCAAGTGCCACGCCTGCCACGCAAAGTGAAGGTCCATGTCACCAAGTACCACGCCACCAGAGCCAGCCCAGTGCCATAAGTGCCACGCCTGCCACGCAAAGTGAGGATCCATGTCGCCAAGTGCCACACCTGCCACACAAAGTGAAGGTCCATGTCACCAAGTGCCACGCCTGCCACGCCAAAAGCCGCCATAAGTGCCACGCCTGCCACGCAAAGTGAGGATCCATGTCGCCAAGTGCCACGCCTGCCACCTACTTTTCGGCCCTCTGGAGCCACAAATCATTGGATAAACACAGTGTTTCGCGACTTTCCTACCTTTTCGCGCATCTGCATCTTCTGTCTTCTGACTCTTTCTCTTCTATTCTCTGTTCTAATCTTTCTCTTCTCTCTGCCTCTGCCCTGCTCTGCTTTTCATCTGTCCATATTGTCGGAAGTTTGACTTCCAAACTTCCTTCGACTATATAGATACTAAATATATTTACACTATATATATACTTTACATATATATATATAGTCTACATACTACATATACTACATTTACTACATATATTTCAAAAAATGGATAAACTATTTATACTGTATATACTATGTATACTATTTACTGTAAATTCTTTATTCAATATATTTAATATGTCCCATGTCTATTGTACATACTTTTTTGATACACGTTATTTTGTATTTACTGTACAATTTACTAACTATATATATATATGTGTTTATTGTTTCACTATGTTTATAATTTATTTAGTATATACATACATATATATATATATATACATATTTGTAGTATATCTACAGTATATATATATAGTATATTTATATATACATATATAGTATATATAGTATTTAGTAAGTATGTACTAAATATATATATATATATACACTGTAAATACGTTACATTCCATATATACTTTATTTACTATATATACTATAAATCCTGTTTGCTATATTTTATATTTATATAATAATATTTTTGTATATATATATATATACAGTTTATTTGTAATATACTATATTTTCTGTAGACCAGAGGCCATATATACTAGGTACTACATACAAATATTCTATATGCTTTATACTCTGTATTGTTCACTGACTGTGCACTTTATTATCCAGCAGTTTTTTTGAATACATAGTTTCTTTTCTACAATATATATATATATATAGTATTATTGAATACGTATTTAAATTTATATCTGTTCTACTTAATAATTTTTAACACGCGTTAAACACAATACACATAATGTATATGTTTCCAAAAATGAAAACAAAACATTGTATTTGTTTTTATAATCATATATGATTTGTTTTGTATCATACACCAACTATTATATATCTTGAAATTTGTGTTATTACATTATATGTATATTTTTTTTGAACATGTTGTATGTTATATCGCATATATTTACATTTTTTATCATATTATGTACATACTGTATTATATACTGTATTTTTATTTGTTATATATGATTTAGTGTTCTTAAAACAACAACTGTTTGCTTTTGCAAAGTCTGGAGATTTTTTTTCATTTGCGTACTTTTGAATTGGGTTCGATCAACACTGGAAGAACCATTGGATTCTGCTTCAACAATCTGGTAGACTGGTAGTCCCCAAGTTTCAGATGCACAAGCAGTGCGTTTTACATTCCACCCACATGATCCCACATTCAATCCCGCTCTTTGGTACATCAATCTTCACCACAACCAGCAAAGTGTCAAATCACCATTTTTGTTCAACGAAACTTGCCTTGATTGAACTCTCAAACCTCAAAAACGAAAAACATATCATATAATAAAATGCACACCATTGTGTTCCAGAACAAGCATGTTCGAATTGTCAGACCTATACAACCATTTTTTTGAGGGGTGAACCATTAGAAATTCCCTAGAGAAATGGCCTCGTCCCTGCCACCGAGTCGGCGGACGAAGAGCTCTTCGATGTGTGGTTCGAGAAGATGCCAACACTCGATGTTCCCAGTGTGGCAGGGGCTCCCAGTTTCATGGGATTGACATAAAATTGTTCACATGATTTAACCATGGTTGTCTAATGTTTCATATCTTTTATAGGGGGTTTAACGGTTAACTACCAGGATCTTATATACGGTAGCCGCAATTCCAATGGATGATGAGAGATTGATCCGTGAAAATGATTCGATGTCAGCCATGACTGCGCAACCGTCCACATGTGGGGATCTTTGACCATGGTAAAGGCAAACAACTCATCAACATCCTAAATTTCAGGACTTATCATGATTTATCCAGGATTTATATATATCCATGTTCACCATGATTAATCCATGACGCATCGGGCCCCAGGCTCAACTCGTGACCTTCAGCGTGCTGTGTCTCTATCACATGCGGTGCCTTGTCCGCTCCGAACCAGACCTGGATAGACCTGGCATGTCTTAGCACCAGCTGACACTGATGCAAGGACTGGCTAATTCTCTAACCAAGAAATAGTGGCGATTTTTTCGTATCAAACATCCAAGTTCGATCATTTTTGTTGGTTTCTGTTGATGGATCAAGCATCAAAAATGCTGCTTTGACCAAGAACCATCAAGAAGCCAAGAATTAAAGGCCTACAAAACCACAGGTTTCAAGTTGTTTGTATATCGACCCTTTCCATTTCTAACACCTTCTGGCTGATGGTTCTGCAGATGTGCTTCAGGCGCAATCCCATTTTAATTTCAAGATATCTTGAAATGAGGTGGCAACTGGGAGTCTCCATACCCCCAAACTCATTTGGGTATGGATCAATACCTATTAATACCATTTTTTGGGGGATGAACATCCATTTACCAGCTATTTTGATGTTCACCAGGGGTACAAGGTTTTGACACACTGCCATTTCATCTCAGGTTTGTATTCAACGGTATCGCTCGGCTCAACTTTACGGCCGCTCGAAAGGGGTTCGCAGGTGCCGGCAAAGCCTGGTATCACGGAAAGCGGCTGATGTCCAACAGTGCTGTTTGCAGCTATGTGTCGCCAAGCAGTGGCTCCGATGTAGTTGATCTTCAAGTACTGTGCCTGAATGGTGAAGGATGCACACTGAAAGTCAGTGGTTCCTCTGTGGGTTGGGAAGTACGCCGCATGGTTTCAAACGAGCTTCCACCACGGAAAGGTGGAAAACTAACACTGCAAAACAATAATTCCCAACTAGTCCTTAACCAAACATTGCGACAGCAGGGTATTGAGGGGAACACTGCAACACTCTCTTGCACTTATGTTCCAACAGATTATATGCAGCTGCATGGAGTTTTATCCGAGGGAAATGCCCAATTTCAGAGACACTGCGGCACTCTTGCCCCATCTCCCGCGAAGCCTTGAAAGCTGTTTGGACACATGGGACCTCCCATGTTCCAAGGAATCCTGAGACCAAAGCCTTTCACCAGTCACTCTGCCAAGTACTCTCCAGAGTTTGACATTTGGCTTCCGTTTCATCCAAAGCCTTGAACAAGTGACTCTGCCAAGCAATCTTCAGAGATTGACATTTGGTGAGATTTTCAACCAAAGCCTTGAGCGAGTGACTCTGCCAAGCAATCTTCAGAGCTTGACATTTGGCCGCGACTTCAACCACAGCCTGGAACAAGTGACTCTGCCAAGCAATCTTCAGAGCTTGACATTTGGCCTGAATTTCAATCAATGCCTGGAACGAGTGACTCTACCGAGCAATCTTCAGAGCTTGACATTTGGCCAGCAATTTATTCAATGCCTTGAACGAGTGACTCTACCAAGCAGCCTGCAGAGTTTGACATTCAGCCAGAATTTGAGCCTTGCAAGATTCATTCTGCCAAGCAATCTTCAAAGCTTGATATTTGGCGGAGATATCGATGAGAAAATAGATGGAGTGAATCTACCAAGCAGCCTGCAGAGTTTGACATTTGGTCAGAATTTCAACCAAAGCCTGACGAGAGTGGCTCTGCCAAGCACTCCAGAGTTTGACATTTGGCAAAGATTTTAACAAACAACTGGATCAAGTAACTCTACCAAGCAGCCTGCAGAGTTTGACATTTGGCCAGAATTTCAACCAAAGCCTGACGAGAGTGGCTCTGCCAAGCACTCTCCAGAGTTTGACATTTGGCAAAGATTTATCAAATATTTTAACAAACAACTGGATCAAGTAACTCTACCAAGCAGCCTGCGGAGTTTGACATTTGGCCAGAATTTCAACCAAAGCCTGACGAGAGTGGCTCTGCCAAGCACTCTCCAGAGTTTGACCTTCGGCAAAGATTTTAACAAACAACTGGATCAAGTAACTCTACCAAGCAGCCTGCAGAGTTTGACATTTGGCCAGAATTTCAACCAAAGCCTGACGAGAGTGGCTCTGCCAAGCACTCTCCAGAGTTTGACATTTGGCAAAGATTTTAACAAACAACTGGATCAAGTAACTCTACCAAGCAGCCTGCAGAGTTTGACATTTGGCCAGAATTTCAACCAAAGCCTGACGAGAGTGGCTCTGCCAAGCACTCTCCAGAGTTTGACATTTGGCAAAGATTTATCAAAGATTTTAACAAACAACTGGATCAAGTAACTCTACCAAGCAGCCTGTAGAGTTTGACATTTGGCCAGAATTTTAACCAAAGCCTTGAACGGGTTACTCCACCAAGCAATCTTGGGAGCCTGACATTTGTCATGAATTATTGCATCAAATCCTGAAAGAAAAGGCTGACAGCTTACAAACTACCGGGAGGCCGCATTGGCACATTATCCAAATTGTGGATGGGCTGTAACCACATGGGAGCTGGTGGTTGGGTTCACGCTGTTGAAATATGGGGTAGGTACTACAATATGAAAGTATGATTCAATATTATGCGACCAATATGCGACCTATTATTTAAAACATATATATATATCATGCAGGGACCCTACCCACCGGGATACGATTGCCTAGTTTACCAATGATGGTATGTACAAGAGTAGCCCATGTCTTATCATGTCTTGCTTGGTACAACAAAGCAGCTAGTTGCATAGAGTTTCCAAAATTGGTTCATGAACAGGAAAATTCACAGCGGTAGAGCCAGAATATATCGACCCCATATAGGAACATCTTCATATTGATTTATACTGAAATTGTATAATTAATAATGTAGTACTATAATGTACTATAATAGATGTCTTGCCCAAACTTAAGGGGTAATTACATGTAACTACAATGTAATTACATGTATACATACAATTTGTTCCATATTTCTCCTGGAATTGGCTTCTTCGCATTGGCACCATCATGGACCATCAGATGCTGATGTTCCATCTATTAGAATCTAAAGCGACCAGAACTTAAATGATCCACTAGAAACACGTATATATATATATATATTATAACTTCCTTTTACCGTCTTGGATTGGAACCATCAAGTG
This sequence comes from Cladocopium goreaui, assembly GCA_947184155.2. NCBI lineage: Eukaryota > Dinophyceae > Suessiales > Symbiodiniaceae > Cladocopium > Cladocopium goreaui. The sequence goes on from CAMXCT020004666.1 coordinate 14,865, forward strand.
GCTCGGTGACCTGCCTATTTTGAAATGAAATCACTGCACAAAGGGGGGCAAGAAAATGCGCAACAGGGAGCGCTGCGAATGGGTCAACGATAGCCTGTAAAACATCGATGAATGGAAGACGTTTCCCTCGGTTCGGTTTATCATTGTCTGGTGAGACTTTTGGCGGTCTTTGTAACGAGATCTGCACTGGATATCAAGATCTTCATCACGATGCGTAGCATCAACTGCCTATCCCAACAAGAAAAAAACATGGTCGCGTAGCATCAAGTGCGTATCCCTAAGAAAGCAATACAATGATATTGTAGCGTCAACTTTATCATATATCCCATTATATCCTAACGAAGAAAACATGATAATAGCATAGCAGCAACTGCGTGCGCAATTGCCCCCTCATCCACCCACCCCAGCCCACTGAATGTTCAACGAGGTAGCATGGATGTGTAATCTCTGATGCAAACGTAGAAAACATGAACGCGCCATGAACAGCAAATTGCACACATGGTTTTAGATGTTTTAGAGCCGTGGCATGGACATGGCTTGGTTCAACGCTATATAACCATGATCAACATTTATGGTTTGATTTTTTAGTAGCAGTATATCATTATTGTTGCTAATAAAATCCAACTTTTGTCATCACATAGAACTAAATAGTACCATAATTAGTTGTCCCAAATTTAGCCCCATTGTTTTTCCGCTGCTACTTTATTTAATTACAGTACATACAGTAGATATCAGTGGATCATGATGAATGGTGTAGTCGCGACCCCCTATTCTTCCGTTTTAAGGAAGTGAGTGGTCTCAAATCCCCATATGAAGTTACTATCCCATTGACTTATTGTATGCTAATATACTATTTTTTTGCCCAAACCCATGTTTGCTCATTTCCCACATTTCTGGGTCAGATCCTCATTTCATTGGTTTAAGGAATATTAAGTTCACATACTTGCCGGTGATGAAGTCCCAATTTGATGTCCCATCCTTCTAATCCAGTCTTCATTTCGCGGAGCCTAGGCGTTGGAGTAATATCATCGTGCTGTGCTGGGGGCTCGACGAGCCGAATCATCCTGGTGCGTGGAGTAACCACAACGGTAACTTGATTTGACATATATATATAATACTATATATATATAGTATTAATTTGACATGATTTGAAGTTGGTGAAATTGTTGGGGTATAGAAATAATTTCCAAGATATGCATAAATGTTGTTTCGGAGTTGAGGATGATGGAAATGTAGTAGTAGAACTGTATATGTATATATATATATAAGTTATTCAATAAACAGTGGTTGAATGTAAACATGATCAACATTTGCGCCAGACCCGATTTATCATGGTTTATCTATTTCTTTGCGAAACGAGATGCACACAATTTATTGGAGGAATATGGAGCCAACAAGGACAGGCTGAGGACAGTTGGGTAGTTGTTGTTGGCTCGCCGCGATTCCAAATAATATACATTAATACGATCATATACATAGTATATGCATCATACATGCAAAAAAACACATGTAATTCTGCAGTACAGTAATACATTCCCATATCGGCAATGATGCGACATGACCCAGCTGTGTTGGTAAAAGTTGTCATGGTGATCATGGTAAATCCATCTCTCCATTCCATAGGATGCACCATATGGGGGTTTCCTAAAACATGGCTACCCAAAAATGGATGGTTTATCATGGAAAATCCATCTATAAATGGATGAGGGTACCCCCCATGACTTAGGAAACCTCCATATATTTACATACAGCATATGCATATTGAATCTATTAGATGAAACTCTGTTTCCAACACCTTGATCCCCACTTCTAGTGATAAACATTATTCTCTGGTAATTGAACCGTTCGCTATGGAGAATCATCATGTTTAAGTTCGCAAAATCATGGAACTATGGGCCGCGGCTTCCATGGCAATCTGTCAGATATCCAGAGGATAGACTACACATGCCGGTGTAACAGTGTATTCCCAAGTTTTGCTCGCTTAATCCCCAGGAAAGTCACCATACAATTGAATTAAATCACTATTAAACAACATAAAATCTCATGAAATCCAGAGGTTGATGAATAAATCCTAATGGATAACACCCACTTCCCAAAGGTCGCGGCTTCAACGATGCCACGTGCTCTGTCTATGCCACCACTTTCCTGCCATTGATGATTGGCGCCAGCTGCCTAGCCGTGCCACAGGGGGAATTTCTGGGGGTTGGTTGGACAGGTGCTAAGTTAAAATTGTGGTTTAACCATGTTTAACCCACAGAAATGGCAATTTCAGAAGGAACACATGGCGATTTTATGTGAATCAGCAATGCTGCGGCGAAGAATGGGTTCTTTAACCAACAACGATGGGAGATGACCGAAGCAATCCGGGAGAGATGGTGTGGGACGATTTCATGGACTTGTAGGGAGTTCACGGGATACAGCTATTGAAAATGGCCCAGTCGAATAGCATGGTGAATTTCCATAGTTATCCCGTGAACATAGTTATAGCATGAATAGCATGGTGAATTTCCATAGTTATGTAAACGTTTACCAGAGGGTTTATGAATCACCCACAAGATGATGATCTTACCCCACACATCCCACACAAATTGCAACTTGAATCGGAACACTAATGATACACCTATTTAATTTTCAGACAAACCATGAGGCGCAAAAGGAGATCTTCAACCTCTCCAAGCGAGCTGTGGCAACTCGACAAAACCATGGAAAACTGATGGATGGTTTGGATGGTTGAAAACCTCAGGTTTTTGGAAGGTATGATGGGGACGTAATAAGTAATGATCTATGATTATATATATATATGTTACTCTCCGGTGGTGAATGGAGCTGTGAACAAAGCTATGGTTGCATCCACATTCCAAAAAAAGTGATGTAAATGGTCTCCCAACTACATGATATCTGATAGCGGTTGAAAATCGCAATTGTTTGATGTTTTTTTGTGGATTGTAGATGATTGACTGGATCCTTGGTGGTGTGCACACAAACTTGCACACAATTGGGAGTGCAATCCTTCTGAATAAGAGTCCTGGTGTAATCCCTATATCTGGCTAAGTTGCAAGAGCCTGACTGCAACGTCATAGGCCCGGCCGTTCGTCTAGACCAGCTTGCCAGTCGTTTTCGGGCCCCGCCTTGTACTTTGCCAATTCATGAGGTGCATGAGGAAGGTGGCGCTCACATGCGCTCGCACAAATCACTAAATTGGAAAAAGTCTCCCTGAAGTCACAAGGAACATAGGTAACAATGGTGATCCAACCATCAAGGTAAAGTATTTGGGCATCAAACATTCAAACATTGGGGTTTAACAATTAACTAACCAACACTGATAATGATTAAACCAACAACTGACCTGTTTGTTGATTTTATGTTGTCTCTTCTCTATCCCGACCTGGACAATGATCATCATTCCCAAGTTAAAAATGGGCTGAAGCGAACTAACTTACGTTCTTGATTGTTGATTATAATATCCCCATGTTTGTTGCTTGTGTCCAATGTCCGCAAGAATTGCCTTTTAACATTTTAGACCTTCACCGCAGATCTTTTTTGGGATTTGTCTGAAAACAGTGTACCCCAAAATCGATGTTCTTTCATGTCCTTTTTTCGCATTGTTTCACTGGATCACTGCTTTGATTTTTAGGTATACCACAATGTTTAGTCATATCCGCGATGATAGATAACGAACATATCCCCATTTTCATCCATGTTCCCATATTAGTATCAAATCATATCAAATGTCTATTCTTATTGGAATGATTCGATTTGATTCCCATGACTTTATATCACCAATTTTCATCGATTTTCAAACCCTGTGAGTCCCAAAGAAGTTTTGTTTCCGCCAAGGACAACACTCAGCGCTATCTGGCGGAATCCAAGTCCACCTTTGAGGCGAAGCCTTTTCGGTTTTTCTCAGTCCAAAGGTCGACTCAACACTATTAATTACTGTGGATGGAAGAAATCCTGCACCAGTTGATAGATGGTTTATCCCATTATTTATAGGGTTTCAAACATCCAAGGTGGTGCAGGATTTCTTCCATGCACAGTAGGGACATCTTTGGAAAGATTCTTATGTGCCATTGTTGATCAATCCATGATCAATCCATTGTTGATCATCAACAATCACTATTCAGTAGGGACATCTTTGAACAAACACATGTTTTTTTTTGGGCTATGTGACTAATTGTGACTATGTGAAAGAAAGTGAAAGAATTTGTGAAAGACCATGGGCTCAACTGTTGACCCCAATCAATCTGGAGAGTTTTATGGACCTCAACCCAGATAGTCAACAGTGGAAAGGCCATCAAACAAGGCCCTCTGGTTGGTGATTTGGAACATTTGTTTTTCCATATAGTGAGAATAATAGTCCCAACAGACTAATATTTTTCAGAGGGGTTGAAACCACCAACCAGCCTTTAATCAGGTTTGGGAATTACAGATTATCCAGATACCTTACCAGAAACAGGTGGTCACAGATGTATCCTGATGTATCATGTGCCCTGGTCATCGAAAGCCACAACACTCATAGATCCTTCAGTTCCTGGTACGGAAGTAGGATGGCGATCTGGTGCATCGATAGACTTGATTTGCCTCGTTCCTTTGATGCCTTGATGTTCAGGCATTTCGATGGTCAAACTCGAGTATACAATATGTACATATGTACTGTATAAATACAGTGTATATGGTGTATAAATATCTATATATATATTATATAGAGTGAAATCAAACATTGGTTCCATTAAGGTTTTTGATCGTTATCCCAGAGGAATGTTCTACAGTGGTTGAATATGACCAGCCCAATTTTTCTCCATGCCTGACAAGAGCTGACACGGCACAGGCTGACCAGAAGAAACTGTTGGAACCCTGGTGCTCTGCGGAGGTTGACAACTGCTTGTTGGAATTAGTTGTAGGTAGACCTTTGTGAATGTTACACTACTGATGATGACTGATGAGGAATGACATACTTTGTGTTTATCTATGTTTCATACAAATGGAGGAAGATGTATGACATCCTGCCTGACATCCTGACTCAGGCCACGGAAGCTCTTGCGCCAACTGGCGTTACAGGGAGAACTCAGTGAACCTGAAAAGCTCTACCGGAAGAGGTTCGCCTTGGCGGTGTGGTTGGTTCACTACGTGGAAAAAAGGCTTGGAAAGCCATACGAAATACCATGGAAAACATGGCCTCGGTGGCTAGATATTCTCACAGCTGGCCACATTTGGGGCTCGGGCGCCAGTCCACTTTTGAAGTGGGCTTTCTGTTTTCTTACCAAGGGGGGGCCAGCTTGACGACACACTGCAGGGTGGATAGACCAGCATACCGTCGATGATCAATGCATGACTTGGGCTTTGGCCGCTGGTGTAATCCACGGTTTTTTCATGTTTTTTCGTTGACATTGATCGGATGAGAGTGTTTTCGGCAACTCTTAGCATTCAACGATGCATTATCATGCATAGCGAACAGTGTTGATGGAACATGACATATATTATCCATGCCTAAGTATTATATCAATCAAGAAATCATATGAATTCATATATGTATAGAGACAGATATCGCTTATTGACATGCCATGACCATATTTAACGATACAGCAAGCTTGCAGTCCCCTCGAACATTTATTGCTTTGATTCCTTACGTCTGTCATGCTGCAAGAAACTTGCATGTCAAATGCCAAGCTTTTGGTTGATTTCCTATGTATATATATATATAACTTGTTCATCGCAATACCAACAGATATCAACAGCTTTCAGATATGGTTTGGGTGGTCGTATCACAATATCCTGAAAATTCCTCAAACATATTCCCAGCATATCACATCTGCCGCAAAGTTTCTGCCATGGTCGAGCCACGGTGTCGCCTGTCCTTGGTCACGGATCCGAGGTAACTCATCCGCGGTGGTGAAACAAACCATGGGAAGATGTGGGTTTTGGAACCATCAAACAAACATGTCAACGTGTTTCAACGTGTTTCAACGTGTTTCAACGTGTTTCAACGTGTTTAAACGTGTTTCAACGTGTTTCAACATGTTTCAACATGTTTCAACATGTTTCAAGGTGTTTCAACGTGTTTCAACGTGTTTCAACGTGTTTCAACGTGTTTCAGTTTGCACATAATGAATATATATATATATATAATATGAGTGTCTAGCAGGCATAGTTATCATAGCATCATTTTTTTGGCAGCTCCAGAACCAGCGAACACGATTCTAGATGATTCTAGTATGTTTCACCCAAGACGATTGATGTGTCTCATGATTGCTTAACCAAACAGAACAAAGAAACAGATTGAGAACCAGCAAAAAGAAATACAGTAATTCAGATTTTTTACAGCAACCAATCAAGAATTGAAAAGGGGGAGAGACGGGAAAGGACCAGTGTTGGACTTGAACGTAGATTGGATAAGCCCAAAATTGGGGATGTTATATAACCAGTTTCATCGAGTTAAATCATGCAAATAATGCGAGGGATGTTGGGGTTGTGTCACTTGTGTCCTTAGCCCACATGAAATTGTTGTGCATCTGGGTTTCCGGGCTTGAAAATCCTGACCCAATAGGGAAAATAGGGCAGCTCTCATTCTTACTTGATCACATTTGATCTCATGGGCGAGGGTTTTACAAGGCGGTCCCAGTTTCAAATTGGTTTGCAAATCCATCCAGCTGTAGACATGCCACAGATCCACCAAGAACATCCAGATGTTGGATCATGTCATTCCCCATGGCAGATCAACCATGTCCCCAAAGAAATGACCAGAACAATGAAGCCGTGGTCCATACATGTCCATACCACGGGTGCATATCAGGAATCAACAATACCGTCCCAGTTTTCTTCACGTTCCCTCCTTTGCTTCTCGTTCTTTTGCTTCTCGCTTTGCTTCTCTTCCACTACCCTGATGGAGACAGCAAAATCGACGAAAGAAGTTGCCTGCACGTCAAAGAACATGAGCCAATTTTAGTTTGCGTAACGTCCAAGCACAGACCCCTGCTCATCTCTGCTCAGCCCTGCGTTCTTTAAGTTCCTGCTCTTTCCCAGGCGGTACCTCTAAGCAACAACCCATGTGGGACACCAATGAAATCCAAGCATTGAAAACAACTGGGTCAGGATGCAAATCTTCCTGTCAGTTGTGCAACTGGGTCAGAAAATGGTGGGTTTTCAATGCAGCTTTGAAGATCAAAATCAAGGCCATGAACATCTGGAGAGTTGCTACACCGAACTTCCATACTTGCACTCCAACATCAACAACATTGGGATGGTTAGAGAGGAAATCATGGAAAAATCATACCGGGAAATCCTGATGTCAACCGTTGGTTGGATTGGTCTAAGGGACAAATTTACAGGAAAAGGTCTGCCTCCTCAACAGTATCCTCTTCCTGCCGGCTCGAGAACGTTTTTTGATTGGACTGAAAACTAGATGTCCGCGGGCAATATAAAAGTAACTCAAGACCCTTCTCCGGAGGTACTTGATCCCAAACCCTTGGTCACAAGATGTTCAAGCAAACCCTTCCTCACAAGGGTCTCCAATGTGGTATTTGCTTCCGATGGCTGATTACTCCAAAAAATTGCAACTACTCAAAGGAAAAGCGTCGAGAGGGCAAGTGTTGAAGACAGGTCGTTCAGAAATCCAAGATCTACACCCTGCAAATGCCTTTTTCCGAGGCGTTTGAAGATTTGATGGGAAGATAAGTGAAAGAAAAACGAGAACCAGGTTTCTAGGACGTACTGTGCCAAGGATATGTTTTGCCGGACGTTGCAACCGGAAACTTGAAAGTATATAATGTAGATAGTCACCCTGGGTGAAGCAGATTTATTGCAATCCCCTTGGTCCAGCGATACCTGTGTCTGTATCTATATCCGGCAATTGGGGCGCACGAGTCATGCTTGCTTAAAAAACACACACTGAAAAATGCCGGCTTAGTTCTACTCTCGGATGACGCAATATGCGCATGCATGGCCAATAAAGAGATGAGCCTGAAGACAAGAACTAAATCAAGAACCACAGGAATGGGAACAATAAACAGATGACAAAGGAAGAACTAAGGAAGAAGCGGAGGAAGAAGGAAAGAAGAGGGTAAAGCAAGGAGGCAATTGAAGAAAGACGGAGAAAAGGAAGGCAAGGAAATGGAAACAAAGTATATAAGAAAGAAAGGACCGGAGGGAGGGGCGAAAGTATAACATGGAATTTGAATGACCGCAAGAGCAGCAACAGCAACGACAACAACAGCAACAACAAGAACCACAAGAATATAATATACACAAAACAAGGTGTCCCACACGCCTCTCTTCAACTGCATTGAACAACCAATCTATTTGTTTCTTTGCTCTGGCCTTTAGATTGCCTTCTTAGGTCATTTTTTATTCACGGGCAAAATGTCCTTATCTTTCCTATATTTGTTGGTGCCGCCATTTGTTCACATTGCTCGCCCCAAGGCAAGACAAACCCGAAGGTTGGACCCGCTTCGTGTGTTTCAGTGTCTCTTGGCCCAAAATCTCTGTGGAAATCGCGGATGAAGAGAAATCCCATCCACCTGATATTAAACACGCTCTAAATGGTCCCAAATATCTGTGAATCCCCTACTAAACCATGGCTTCTGAGGGGGTGTTTAATGTCAGGGGGGATGGGATTACTGTGACATGGTTGAAGTGACCAAGAGACTTGGATATTCAACTATAAAACTTTGGGATTTAACCAACACTCGTGAACAGGACATATCAACAGGTGGGATTTAAAATCTAGAAGAAGAAAACTTAATTTTTCCAACAAATGTGACGATGTATAATTTAACCAAAAACATCCAGCAACAAAAGGGGTACGAACGAACTGATTGGTAGCTCAGACCACCCACCCGTTGAATCCAGTTGATAGCTACAATGCGGCCGCCCACTTCTAGATTTGTTTATTCACCCATCTAAGTCTATATATCGAACCATTAAACACCCATTAACCGTCGTAAAGCCAGTTCAATCTGTTCTAAACCATAGTAAAACTACTTAATTCTTAAATCCAATTTTCCTATCTTGGGAGCCCAACGGCACCACATGTATTAAAGATTTAGAGGGAAACTGCTATGCATTTTGTTTTAGATCAACCCGTCAAACGTGGTGATTTAAGGTCACATACGACTATAGTGCCGGACATATACTTAGAACATTGGTTTTGGAATTCCAAAACATGTTCTAAGTAGAGATCCTGGACCACTACTTAGAACATATATGTTCACGGGATGTTCTAAGTAGAGGTTTTGGGGGTTCCCCCATGTTCTAAGTAAGAATCTCCCCAGCTATCTACGTGCATTTTTGGAAAATCCTGTGTATATATAATATTTTTTTAATATTGTAGTTGTCCGGCGCTATATATTCATATAATAAAAACTTTCCAAACCTGATGTTCGAATTGTAGCCTCTCACCTAGAGCATCCGGATCCATTCGCTCATTTTGTTCAGCTCAATATATGTACCTATTTATCTCGAATCTCGTCCCGCTGTAGGCTTTGGACCATTCCAACCGCTCAATCGGTCATATAATTTCAATATACCTCAATATAGTCATCTCCATGTATCTTAACGCAACATCACACCACCTGTATATATAATATAAATATGCAGTGTTAAGTTGTATGTATGTATACATATACATATATTTACATGTATATATGATGGCATGTTCTAAGTAGAGGATCCTCATATGTTCTAAGTCACTTAGAACATACGTCCCCCTATTCGCCGAAAATGTTCTAAGTAGAGCGCGCGTACCCACCGAAAAATTTCCAAAACGATGTTCTAAGTAGTTGTCCGGCGCTATATAACCAATCATGGTATGTATGATATATGTATATATGTATATAAGTAATGGACAGGAATGGTGTATACATATGTATATATTTATATATTATATAATATATATATATATACAATATATATATAAATATATATATATATATATATGAATACAGCTATTTTGGGGAAAATGTTGGAATATATTTTGAGTAACCAAACCAACACTAGCGACCCCTGGGATGGAAGAAGGTCTAAGTCGATGGGGCACATTCGGATCGTGAGTGAATCGAAGTCAGAGGATGCTGGAAATTTCCAGCAGGACATGGCCGGCTCCAGCGAACTCGTCCTCATCCGGGAATCCGCATCATGCTGAAGCTTCGGGTTGATTCCCTGGAAGAACCACATAGAATCTCAGGTCAACGCTACCTGCCGCGCCAGCTGAAAGTGAGGTAAAAATCCCACATTCCAGGGCAGAAGCCACCACTGATGTCAAATCTGCGTAGCACTTTCCAAAGTGTTGCTGTTGGTTCCTTGATTTATTGAAAACCTGTTGGAACTATGCAAGTTATATTTATGGAACTATGGAATTACGGAACTCATAACTATACTTAGAACTACGGAACTATGGAACTCATGGAACTATGAACTAGTGAAACGCAAAAACTTTGGAACATTATGGAACTATGTTCTATTTTGGAAAGTTAAAATAAAACTTGAAACTATCAAATATTGTGGCAGGCTCCGACTCGCTTTTTCGGGTTCATCTAAGTAGGAGTTCTTTCACCAGGACGACTCGGCCCACCATTATCCATCCATCCATCCATCCATCCATCCTCAGGGTATCACATTTGAAATATTGGCTACACTTAGTCACAGTTCTCAACCAAAGTTATATATTATCTATAGACATGTTGGTTATGTGCAATCGTTACCCTCCGGTAATCAAATGGCAATGGGATTTTGCCTATAAATGGAGGTTTAAATGGGGACTTTTTACATTAAACCGTGTTCCGTTACCGGTGGGTAAGAATGATTAACAATGCTTATATTCATTTACATTCGCCAATCTAATATTAGATGTCATTAACCCAGCTCACCCAGCAGGTTCCAGGTGTCCAGCGGCGCAACACTCCCAGACCCAGAGATGAAACCCAACAGGCACTGCTGTTAGGAATATATACATATAGTTTTGTTATTATATACTGTAACAATGATGAACAACGATTAATCATGGTTATATAGTACTGGTTACTCCTATGACCATTATATATATATATGTTAGATGTTCACAGGTAAATTATATATATATATATACCTGTAAATGGGCCATGTTCATGTTTTTTTTTTGCATAGCTATGTGAAGTTACCGGATGGTATATAGTTATGGACATATTACAAAGAAAAGAACACTATGTCCTACACCCAGATGCTCCATGTATGTTATATTTAACTACACTCGGGTTATTTTTTGGGTAAATATTGATATACATATTCCAGCACCGTGGAGCATATGGGATAGTACGTATAACATATATAATTATAATTGTCCATTGCATGGTTAATATCAAGTCCTATGATATACAGTAATCTTTGGTAATTTTATGTTCTATTATATTACTATATCAGTTAGCTAAGACAGCTCCTAGAAAGATATGACCTAAGAACATGTGTTCCGTTTCGCAGTCAGGACACTCATGGCTTGCACGCCAAGATTCCTGCGAAGCATATGCCCGAAGCGGATGTGCCTTGCTGGCCGCCGGCCGCGATGATGGCTAGGCTTCCAGCTAGTCACGGTTGATTTCCAAGGGGGTAGGTACCACAATATATATATATATATACCTATATATATCTGCAAATGGGTCATGAGAACCAGAGTGGGATAAATTTTACAATGAGTCAATTTTTTTTTCAGTGGGTTCTAGTGACTATAAATAGGTTATAACTATAGTTATCCTTTAGTATGATGACTAACCAGTTTCAACCTCTCCAGGGGATGATCTTTAGACCAGCCCCAAGTCATAGATCCAAGTCTCTCAACGGAGGTTTTTCGGGGACTCTAAGGGCTATGGGATTATCCACTTAATAACTAGGCTATTGTATCCAAACACACAAAAATTAAGTGGAACCTATATGGAGGTTTCCTAAAATAGGGGTACTCGTACCCCCAAATTCAAATCATCCATGTATAGATGGATTTTCCAGTAATGTTGGTTACTGATTAGTGTGGGGATACACTCTTGTGTCCACAGACCTCAAAATTATTCTGTTACTCTGGAAATGTTCGAGGGGTACACTATTGTGTCCACAGGATTTTGGTGTAAGTTTTTTTTTCATTTTTTTCATTTTTTAGTTTTTAATTGTTTTTTATTTTATTTTAAAATTTTAAAATATTTTTTATTTTTATTTTTAATTATAATAATTTTTAATTTAATTATTTTTTAATTTTATTTTAAATTATTTTTTATTTTTATTTTTAATTATAATAATTTTTAATTTAATTATTTTTATTTTTAATTATATATTTTTCTTATTTTGTAAAATTGTGTCAGGATACACAATTGTGTCATTGTGTCAGGATACACAATTGTGTCTTGGTCTTTTTTTGTTGTTCAAACATTTTTCATTTTTTTCATTTTTTAAAGCTTTTTCCTTTTACTTTTTATTTTCCAGCATTGAAATTTTCCAGATGCCTTCCACAGAAAATTACATCCAGGTACAAAATAGTGTGGTTTGTTTGGGGGTACACTATTGTGTCCAGCTGCTTCCTGGGGTCATGATTTTTTTTGATTTTTTCAATCATTTCCTTTACCTTTTCCTTTGCTAGCTAACGTGTTTTCCTTTCAATTAATTTCTTTCTTAGTTTCTTTCATTTGAAATTCTCAGAAATGACCAGTTTCCCAAAATATATGATGCCTTATTAAAAACCCAATTAAAAAACATCACTCAAACAATTTTTCAAGGGGGTAGTCCATGAGCAACCCTGATACAGAATAGTGTGGTTTGTTTGGAGGGTACACTATTGTGTCCAGCTGCTTTCCTGAGGTTATGTTTTTTTTTTTGATTTTTTCAATCATTTCCTTTACCTTTTCCTTTGCTAGCTAAAGTGTTTTCCTTTCAATTAATTTCTTTCTTAGTGTCTTTCATTTGAAATTCTCAGAATGACCAGTTTCCCAAAATATATGATGCCTTATTAAAACCCAATTAAAAAACATGACTCAAACAATTTTTCAAGGGAGTAGTCCATGAGCAACCCTGATACAGAATAATGTGGTTTGTTTGGAGGGTACACTATTGTGTCCAGCTGCTTTCCTTGGGTTATTTTTTTTTGATTTTTTCAATCATTTCCTTTACCTTTTCCTTTGCTAGCTAAAGTGTTTTCCTTTCAATTAATTTCTTTCTTAGTTTCTTTCATTTGAAATTCTCAGAAATGCCCAGTTTCCCAAAATATATGATGCCTTATTAAAACCCAATTAAAAAACATCACTCAAACAATTTTTCAAGGGAGTAGTCCATGAGCAACCCTGATACAGAATAGTGTGGTTTGTTTGGAGGGTACACTATTGTGTCCAGCTGCTTTCCTGGGGTTATGTTTTTTTTGATTTTTTCAATCATTTCCTTTACCTTTTCCTTTGCTAGCTAAAGTGTTTTCCTTTCAATTAATTCCTTTCTTAGTTTCTTTCATTTGAAATTCTCAGAAATGATCAGTTTCCCAAAATATATGATGCCTTATTAAAACCCAATTAAAAAACATGACTCAAACAATTTTTCAAGGGGGTAGTCCATGAGCAACCCTGATACACAATAGTGTGGTTTGTTTGGAGGGTACACTATTGTGTCCAGCTGCTTTCCTGAGGTCATGATTTTTTGATTTTTTTCAATCATTTCCTTTACCTTTTCCTTTGCTAGCTAAAGTGTTTTCCTTTCAATTAATTTCTTTCTTAGTTTCTTTCATTTGAAATTCTCAGAAATGACCAGTTTCCCAAAATATATGATGCCTTATTAAAACCCAATTAAAAAACATCACTCAAACAATTTTTCAAGGGAGTAGTCCATGAGCAACCCTGATACAGAATAGTGTGGTTTGTTTGGAGGGTACACTATTGTGTCCAGCTGCTTTCCTGAGGTCATGATTTTTTTGATTTTTTCAATCATTTCCTTTACCTTTTCTTTTGCTAGCTAAAGTGTTTTCCTTTCAATTAATTCCTTTCTTAGTTTCTTTCATTTGAAATTCTCAGAAATGATCAGTTTCCCAAAATATATGATGCCTTATTAAAACCCAATTTAAAAACATCACTCAAACAATTTTTCAAGGGGGTAGTCCATGAGCAACCCTGATACAGAATAGTGTGGTTTGTTTGGAGGGTACACTATTGTGTCCAGCTGCTTTCCTGAGGCCATGATTTTTTGATTTTTTCAATCATTTCCTTTACCTTTTCCTTTGCTAAAGCCTTTTTTCTTTTAATTGCTTAATTACTTTCTTAGTTTCTTTCATTTGAAATTCTCAGAAATGACCAGTTTCCCAAAATATATGATGCCTTATTAAAACTCAATCAAAAACATCACTCAAACAATTTTTCAAGGGGGTAGTCCATGAGCAACCCTGATACAGAATAGTGTGGTTTGTTTGGAGGGTACACTATTGTGTCCAGCTGCTTCCTGAGGTTATGTTTTTTTTCAACCATTTCCTTTTCCGTTTCCTGTGCTAAAGTTTTTTTCTTTTATGGTATTTCTATGGTATTACTATTGGATTTCTATGGAATTCCTATGAGGTCTCCATGATGTTTCTATGATATTTCTGGAGGATTTCTATGGGATTTCTGAAGGGGTGCTATGGGAGTTCTATGGTATTCTTATGGAATTTCCATTGGATTCCTATGGGATTTTTATGGTATTTCTATTAGATTCCTATGGAATTTCTATTGGATTCCTGTGGGTTTTCCAAGGTATTTCCATGATGTTTCTATGATCTTTCTATGGGATTTCTGTGAGATTCCTATGGGATTTCCATGTTATTTCTATGATTTTTCTATGGGATTTCTGTGAGATTCCTATGGGATTTCCATGTTATTTCTATGATCTTTCTATGGGATTTCTGTGAGATTCCTATGGGATTTCCATGTTATTTCAGTTATTTCTATGATTTTTCTATGGGATTTCTGTGAGATTCCTATGGGATTTCCATGTTATTTCTATGATCTTTCTATGGGATTTCTGTGAGATTCTTATGGGATTTCCATGTTATTTCTATGATCTTTCTGTGAGATTCTTATGGTGTTTCCATGTTATTTCTATGATCTTTCTATGGGATTTCTGTGAGATTCCTATGGGATTTCCATGTTATTCCAGTTATTTCTATGATCTTTCTATGGGATTTCTGTGAGATTCCTATGGGATTTCCATGTTATTCCTATGATCTTTCTATGGGATTTCTGTGAGATTCCTATGGGATTTCCATGTTATTTCTATGATCTTTCTATGGGATTTCTGTGAGATTCCTATGGGATTTCCATGTTATTTCTATGATCTTTCTATGGGATTTCTGTGAGATTCTTATGGTATTTCCATGTTATTTCTATGATCTTTCTATGGGATTTCTGTGAGATTCTTATGGGATTTCCATGTTATTTCTATGATCTTTCTATGGGATTTCTGTGAGATTCCTATGGGATTTCCATGTTATTTCTATGAGAGATTCCTATGGGATTTCCATGTTATTTCTATGATCTTTCTATGGGATTTCTGTGAGATTCCTATGGGATTTCCATGTTATTTCTATGATCTTTCTATGGGGTTTCTGTGAGATTCCTATGGGATTTCCAGGTTATTTCTATGATCTTTCTATGGGATTTCTGTGAGATTCTTATGGTATTTCCATGTTATTTCTATGATCTTTCTATGGGATTTCTGTGAGATTCCTATGGGATTTCCATGTTATTTCTATGATCTTTCTATGGTATTTCTGTGAGATTCCTATGGGATTTCCATGTTATTTCTATGATCTTTCTATGGGATTTCTGTGAGATTCCTATGGGATTTCCATGCTATTTCTATGATCTTTCTATGGGATTTCTGTGAGATTCCTATGGGATTTCCATGTTATTTCTATGATCTTTCTATGGGATTTCTGTGAGATTCTTATGGAATTTCCATCTATGATCTTTCTATGGGATTTCTGTGAGATTCTTATGGGATTTCCATGTTATTTCTATGAGAGATTCCTATGGGATTTCCATGTTATTTCTATGATCTTTCTATGGGATTTCTGTGAGATTCTTATAGGATTTCCATGTTATTTCTATGATCTTTCTATGGGATTTCTGTGAGATTCCTATGGGATTTCCATGTTATTTCTATGATCTTTCTATGGGGTTTCTGTGAGATTCCTATGGGATTTCCATGTTATTTCTATGATCTTTCTATGGGATTTCTGTGAGATTCTTATGGGATTTCCATTTTATTTCTATGATCTTTCTATGGGATTTCTGTGAGATTCCTATGGGATTTCCATGTTATTTCTATGATCTTTGCATGGGATTTCTGTGAGATTCTTATGGGATTTCCATGTTATTTCTATGATCTTTCTATGGGATTTCTGTGAGATTCTTATGGGATTTCCATGTTATTTCTATGATCTTTCTATGGGATTTCCATGTTATTTCTATGAGAGATTCCTATGGGATTTCCATGTTATTTCAGTTATTTCTATGATCTTTCTATGGGATTTCTGTGAGATTCTTATGGGATTTCCATGTTATTTCTATGATCTTTCTATGGGATTTCTGTGAGATTCCTATGGGATTTCCATGTTATTTCTATGATCTTTCTATGGGGTTTCTGTGAGATTCCTATGTGATTTCCATGTTATTTCTATGATCTTTCTATGGGATTTCCATTCCCTTTACATTTTCCTTTGCTGAAGCTTTTGTTATTTTCTCAATTAATTTTTTTTATTTAGAATTCTCAGAAATGCTCAATTTCCCAAAATATATGATGCCTTATTAAAACCCAATTTAAAAACATCACTCAAACAATTTTTCAAGGGGGTAGTCCATGAGCAACCCTGATACAGAATAGTGTGGTTTGTTTGAGGGTACACTATTGTGTCCAGCTGCTTCCTGAGGCTATGTTTTTTTTCAACCATTTCCTTTTCCTTTTCCTTTGCTAAAGTTTGTTTCCTTTTACTTAGCTCAATTTTCCTTTCAATCAAAACCAAAGGCTTTCCAAAGGATTAGTTTCAGCCAAGCAAAAAAAACATGAATGATCATGATACACAATAGTCTGGTTTGTTTGAGGGTACACTATTGTGTCCAGCTGCTTCCTGAGGCGATTGTTTTTTGAAACATTCCCTTTACATTTTCCTTTGCTAAAGTTTGTTTCCTTTTACTTAGCTTCATTTTTCTTGGAATCAAAACCAAAGGCTTTCCAAAGGATTAGTTTCAGCCAACCAAAAAAAACATGAATGATCATGATACACAATAGTATGGTTTGTTTGAGGGTACACTATTGTGTCCAGCTGCTTCC
>CAMXCT020004667.1:15018-32091 GCA_947184155.2 Cladocopium goreaui
CTCCGGTCTGCTCCGAAACCTTTACTATGGCTGAAGACCCCAAAGCATTCTGCTGTTGGGGAAAAAAGGACAGGCAAACTTGCAAGTTTGACTGGATACAAACCCATCTCACCAACAAACCGCCCCCCGACTCCAACACATACACGATCCAAACCAACTCTTCGCCGCAGCCAAATCACACAACAAGCCCAACAAATCACACAAACCTTTTGACGTTTCCCACACAGACAGATCAAGAAAATTTTTGCGTGAGAAGACTGAAAAGCCGCGAAGAATTTGCTTCCGACCCATATGCATGTCGTATAATATACTAAAGTACATGGAATTCAGGTAGCCTAGGCTACCTTTGGCATGCAACGAGGGTGTTTCTTGAAATGATGCGTATCGTCGAATTGTTGATTGCAGTTCTCTGTCCAAACATGCGATGATTCCACCAGCTTTGCTTCCATTGGTCCATCGAGCGACCTGTTGCTGCCACTTCATAGGGATTCGTCAGGGTGATGCTGGAGGACTGGCCAACATTGAGTTGGACTATGGAGGCCACATCGTTGGAGACACAGTTGGAACCACCCTTGAAACCATACTGGTCTGCCGCGCAGGCATCCTTGTATTGACGTGGAGACAAGAAATCACAAGGGCCCACGACATGGAAGACAAAAGGTTGGTGTCGTGTCTTTTGAATCCTCAAAACACAAAAAGAACCGCTTGGTGTTTTCAGGACTCTCACTTGTCAGCGAATTTGCATTGTCAATGGTGGGGGTTCCATTGTGGCCGCCTATGCAAAAAACATTCATCAACTTCATCAACCATTTTCAACCATGGACCTAGCAATTCTACGAAGGTCAAACATTCATAAACCTCAGTTGTACCCACTTTATCCACGCTTTTTTCGGATCATCAAGGTCCTGGGACACCACGAGCGACCACAAATACGGGAAGAAAAGAATCGCAAAGGCCGCCATGAAACGCGAGCAGTCAAGGGGAGTTCGAAAGAGCGATTGCCTTGAAGAGATTATAAATGATTATAATGGCTTCTGGGTGGCCACGCCATAACGGAGTGGCACAGCTCCAAAGTCACATGTTCTAAAGTGTTTTAATGCTAAGTAAGATCGCATTACCGAATCAACGAACATGAACGATATCCCAGGCATCGAAAAGGAACAGCAAATTGGCAGGAGCCACGTTCCACAGCTTCGTGTAGTTATCCGCCGTGCCAGAGTCAAAAGGGAGAGAACTGCTGTGCACCTTGAGCCAATAGCACCGGGCAGCCGCAACGAATTCCGTGACAGATCTGGTGCTCGCCTCACAAAGTGTCAATGCCTCCGCCTCCAAAAGTCTTGTGGATGTTGGATTCCATACTGGAGGGCACAGCAAATCCACATGAAACCAGGATCCGTCCACCAAAAAAAGGCTCCCAAAATAGCGAGAACATGCGATGAGCTAAACTGTTGTACTCAGTGGGTTCATGAATCTGGAACCATTGCTATCCAAATGCAAAGATGCTGGAAATAGATCCTCGGACCCTCTGCACCATCATTTTCTGGTGGCCTCCCAATATTCACCATCATCTTCGAGGTGATTTGAGCTTGGGAATCTGATGGAATCTGATGGAATCTGGTAGTAAACCATCAGATTTCCGATTGAAAAATCCAAGGTTGGGTGTCTTGCAATAATGCCAATTGATGAGGTCATGATAGGTTATGGTTTCCACTTGCGGCCTGCAGCTCTCTTTTGAGCGCCAATGAGGCAAAAGTCCAGGCACCAGCCCTGCCTTTTTAAAAGGAAGGTCTAGACATCCAGGACAGTTCCGAGCTACCAGACAGGACCACTTCTGAAAAGTGGTCCTAGAGTCTCTAATGCATTGCCCACAAAGACAGGCACCAAGGATTCACCATAGTCTCCCTAGATCTCCGTTGCGTCTCAAGTTTGCTCCGTCTTTGTAAGGACCGGTCCTCGTTCAGCGTTCAACGCGAACGGCAGGCGTTACGCCGGCCGTTCAAAAATGGGGAGGAACTGTACTTGAAAATTGATCGCACCCAGAAGGTCACAAGAAGCTGCCTTTTGGCGCTGCAAATATCTGAGTTGTCACGCTCCACTCATTCCACTGCAACATTGCACAAGGGGCATCGCAGCTTTCTCACGAACCAATTCTTAAGACATCTGGGATGATAGCAGTGGCCACATGGCAGCCTCACGGCCTCCGAAGCCACAGCCATGTCCTCCAAGCAGATGGAACAACCTTCCACCTTCGACGGGGATGCGGCATCCAAACCATGGTAACCCCTTGGCACCCTGATTTTCACACCGCAAGTTGCAGTTACCTGGTCTCAATCATCCCTTTTTACGTGGTCGTGTAGCCAGAAAATGCCAATGACAGCTACAACCTGTGGGTAATCCATGGGCCTTTTGACTTTCCCTGTAAAAAATATCCAAGAATTCCAGCAATATATCCCATAATATCCCCCGTAGCCCATAACTATCATGCGCTTGGGAAACTCTTAGCAGCTCCTTGGTTCCCCATTTAAAAAGGGAATATGGATATAAAACGTTGTTCCTCAGCTCCCTCCTCACCAAGGAAAAATGATTTCTTATGTTCATGATAAGGTCCCAAAATGTCCTGTAATATCCCCATCATATCCCCATGATGATTGTTGTTTAAATATCACTTAAACATCATGGTATATTGGATATAAGATGATATAAGATGATATAAAGATGATATAAAGATTATATAAAGATTATATAAAGATTATATAAGTGTTATGAAGTTATATGAATATCCCATAAAATCATCCAAAATCATACAGTAACCCCAAGTAAAAATTCGGAATATCCCCATGCCTTGTCCAAGGCTTCCACCCTCTGCATCCAGGCGTCGGCCGTGTGATGCTGCAGCGTTTTTTCGAAGATCCACCGCTGCTGGGGTGGCAGATCCCCACCATCTTCGCGGCTCAGCAGTAGCTCCCGCGGTAGGGAGCCACGCCTGGTGTCGGTGACAAAAAGGTTAAGTGATGCCATGAAAAAAGGCCTATTGAGGGGATCGCCCAATCTTAGTGCTAAATTGTTGAACGATATTAACTAGACTATACTTCAGCATCTTTTTGGGGGGTTACTATAATTGAAGTCATTTTGAAGGCCATCAAGAAGGGACATGAAGGGACCATCCAATTGGATAATCAGAAGGCCCCAAAAAACTCCTTGGGCTGAGAATCAGCTGAGAAGTCACACCAAGTGGGGTTGATGACATGGCGAATCCTTGTGCGATACATTGATTCTATGTCAGATGTTCACCAATAGAAATGATGCTGGAGGATTAAACATGGAATCCTATGGAAAAATACGAAAAAAAAATCGAGAGGTCAAATTATGGGGCTGGGCCAAGCCAACAGTTTCTTGATGAGGGATGCCTTTTGCTGAACACGAGCTTGAATCAGCATGACAGATGGCTCGTGGTATGGGTATGGTAGGTGATCGCCCAATGTTTTGGGCTGTGTTGTCCAGGGCATTGGCAAAATTCTATAAAAATTCTCAGTTTCTCACGAGGTTGCCGCAAATCTTCCAAATCTTGTTGAAATAAATTGGGGACATGTATCATAAATCTGCCTCACATGGTCATTCCAACGATATCACCGGGAAACTTCCACTGATCCCAGCCTCAGTTCCTGGTGCATCTCTTCCAGTGTCGTCTTGTCGTTGATTTCCAGAACCACATGGCCGCGACGAATGGCCAGCTCCGGGTGCTCCAAGTTCCACCTCTGCACGGATTCGTCGAGGCTCACCACCACTAGGCCATCCACACCTGGTGCTGAAAACCCACCTTCCAACCTCACCAAATCCCATCAGATCCCATCAGTTCCGGTCCAAGAAAAAACATCAACCCAGGATTCCGCGGTTGAAATGTCTTCAGCATATACCATCTGGTTATTTAACATAGCCATGGAAAATTTCCCATTTATAGATGGTTTACCTATTAAAAATTGTGATTTTCCATGGCTATGTTAAATAACCAGAGGGTAAATCTGATCCAAAAAAAAACTGGAAACACATGAAACACATGAAAAGAGATCCATACTGATCTATAAAAAGAAGTCCAAAAAACATGTTTCGAGAAAAACACATCCATGGAACATCCATTTCCCCCCACCTGGCACCATGGCCACTCCTGCTTCAGCAAACTCCGGCAACGAGACGCGGTAGATGGGACTCGCTCCGTCGGCTCCACCCTCGAGGCCACGCGTCGCGTCCACGGCATTTTGCGCACGGCAGAGACCCAAAAAATCCATGCGATCAGTGAATCAGCGGAGTGATATTCAGGGAAAAATCAAGGGGAAACCATGGGTGTTCCTCGCAAAATAGAGGAAAACCCAGTAAAAATGTCTCAAATCCTGGGATATTGATGTTTTAAGCTGCGAGAAGCGGCAAATCCCTTCACCTTGTCAATTTTTTTGGTTATCCACTTTTGAGTTTTTCGGCACGTTCCGATGTATCGATGGTTGATGTCCTCCTTCCAAATCCTGGTGGCGTCCTGCCCTGAAGCATGTGACAGGAGTTCACTGGGATTGACACCCTTGGGAGCCAAACAGCCAGGATAGCAAGCAGGTTGGGTTCTGAGCACCAAGTTGGCCATGGTTTGTCCAACCTCGTGGCCTGGTTTGTAACGGAATCCCAACATCGAAATTGGCTACGATTTTCAATTTCCCCCTGAAAAAATTGGCATCAAATATCATAAGGCTATCCACATGTATCCAGCGTTTTTTTTGGACAAGGGCGTCTTTTCTTAGTTCCACCTTGGCATTTTGGAATTCACCAAAAGGCTGTGACCTGGGGCGCTGGGCCGGCCAGTTCGACGTGGTTCCCGGCTCTGAAAACTCGGCGCCTCGGCGATGATTTTGATGGCTGGATGTCCGAGGTTGCTTCAAAACATCCATGACATCAAAGGAACAAGAAATTAAAGCCTACTCAGCCACCAGGGATCGCTAGGAAAGCAGTCCCATGATTCCCCAAATCGTTGCTGCGTGGCACATCTTCTTGGACTTCAATGGCGGAAAAGGGCTGGCGTCACAACCGATCTTTTCGGATGCTGCACTCTATCAGCCCAGTGCAGTGCCTCCAACGAGAGAACTGCAGTTTCAAAGCCTCAGGGATGGCCTGGCGTCGAGAACTCACCAAAGTTCAGAGCCAAGGTGTGGGATGGTATGAGTAGGTGACCTAATGGGCATGAATGGGCAATGCAAAATACCTTTTTATAGGGCACTTTTTGACCATTTTTTCTACTGTGAGCACTTTCCAAGAGCTGAGGATATCCAATGAAGCACAACTTCCAAACACAGTTACCATCATTTTCTGCGTCACTTCCTAGTTTGGCCAATCCCCGTATTTCTGGATTCGTCTCCCCATGTCCAATGCGCAACAACAACCCAAGATGAGAATGGGTCAACACTCATTCAAAACCATTCAAGATACATCTCATACATCTTGCAATAAAAAATCAAGTGTCTAGAATTTTCATGTTTAACTTTTAGTTTAAAATGAAAATTGGATCCATTTTATTGAGATTTTTATAACTATTAATATAAATGATTGGCTTTATCGGTGGAGTTCGAAGGATGGCATTTAGCAATGCTATTAGACAAATAGGACGGCAATTGGGAAGAGAAGCAATGGAGAGGATAACGAGAGGTGAAGCAAGTGAAGACGTCTCAACCAGAGACCAGTTGAAGGAACTAGCAACGAAAACTGGTAAATTAGCATTGGATGAACTTATGAGGATTGGTAAGGAAGAATTCAAGAAAGACATTGATAAGAAACAAGAGGATTTGAATAAAAAGAATGGACAACTTTGGTAAAAATTTGAACGATGAATTCAAAAAGAATACCACCCTTTACAAAGAAGACAGGAACATACCAAACAAGGAAAAGATAGAAAACAAACAGGGATTGAACAATGCCTATAGAAGTCCAAACGGTTATTACAAAACAGGTAAGACACTTTACATATCGGGCACCGGCGGGAAAGATGGAAGTCTGGGACAGATGACTTACTTTTATTGCCTATTGGAAATGCGAAACACACTGAAAAACACAAAGATGTCATAGAAGAACTGAAGAAATCACCGGAAGTAAGCAGATTGGTCGGGCACAGTTTGGCATCCGCGGTGATTAACAAAATCATTGAAGAACAATCCAGTAAATTTGCTACTGCCACTTATGCGACACCATCAATCAAAAAGAAAAGGGAAGGTAAACAAGACCCCAGAAGATGCCCTAATGATGTTGTTAGTATGTTGGATGGATATGCCGAAACATCAAATTTTGTAGATTGGAACCCCGTTATTGCTCATACCTATAAAAAAAAATGAAGGTCAAGGAATGTGGCACATAAGACCCACCACCGCCATTTCAAACGGGATAAGACCTAATACAACAGTTAAAATTTAGAAGTATAGATTTAAAGAATGAAAAAAATAAAAAAGTGTATAATGGTAAATTATGCCAAGGCAAAAATAGATATTTTTGTTTAATATACAAGATGATGACATTTCGGTTCAACGTGTATCAGTCTTGGAAACAGAATGGCAAAACATCGGTATAGTGCCAGAAACAAGCACAACAATGGAAAGTTATATCAGAAAATGAATGAAATTGGTGTGGAATATTTTCACATAGTATTACTTCAAGATTACCCAGAATGTCAAAACAAAGAGCATCTATATCAGAAGGAAAGGAAATACATAGCAAGATCGAAACCATCTTTGAACTTGTTCATCCCAAACAGAACCAGCAAAGAATGGATAGAAGAGCACCACGAACACAAGAAGGAACTCGACAGACAATTTTACCAAAAAAAAGTGAAAAACGAATTGAATCTCAAAAAGAATATGCTATAAGTAACCCTGAAAAAGTAAAAGAATAAAAACGTAGAAATTATGAGAAAAAACAAAATAAATACTATGAAAACTCCAAAAAATTGCTCAATGCGAAGTGTGTGGTGTTGAAATTCAAAGAAAATCAATGTAGAAACATAAGAAAAGACATTCTTAATATTATTTTAACAATAATATTAATAGTGTTTCATATTTTTTAATGATAGTAAACCTACAGCAATACCATTATCCAACCCACACTCAAGTTATAAGAAATTGGAAAAGGAGATGAATAAACCACCTTCAGATTATAATAGTTTAAAATAAATGGTAGAAAATGGAATAATAATCTAAAAAATATTGCTAATTAAAAATATTAAAATGAAGTTAAGATTAAACCACATAAAAAGAAATAACAAGATGTTAATTTCTAATTAATTCATATATAGCAATGGATAATGTTGTAGCAGAAAAGTTCCGATGTAATGATTATATAACCAGTTTAATTTTGGTTTACCAGAGACAAGTCAATACATCAGTGACCGACGGCAAGTCAAGTACTTTCCTTCCGGTTCAAACGTTTATGCTCCAAATGCGGGAAACAAAAACATTAGATTTTACACTAGCGGCGATGCAAATACCTATCTGGACTTAAGCAGTGTGAGATTATTCGCTACTTTACAAAATACCGATGGGACTATGGCAAAGTTTTTACGACCCTTGGGTGGGTTGCACAGTTTCTTCCAACTCTATAGGGTAACGGTCGGGGGTCAGATTGTTCAGGACATCGTTGAATACAACCGACACTGTGAGTTATACAAGAGTTTTAAAAGTCAAGCAGTTAATGAAATGGACGATTTAGAAAGTGGCGCTAATCCTAGTTGGGATGATGATTCTCATAAATACGCTAATGGATTGAATAACTTTGTTGATGTAAAACCGTTGGCGACCCCGGAACGGTCATCACGCAAGATGGAGACCATAATGAATGGGGTAAAATTGATATGCGGCCTACGCGTCATTCATTCTGTGGTATACCAGGTGCTCAAGGAAAGATGAGATTAGGTCATCAACCTTGCTTTGTGTTTTTTTGGAAAGTATTGATTATTTACCCTTACGTTTTGCTCCTTTGGAATAAGAATTTACAATCGTCAGCAATGGTAACAAGCCTATCGTAGTCCTTCAAGGGGATGCTGGAACAAACCCCGATACTGAAACTGATCAGCACGGCTATTATTTTCAAGATGGTGATACATCTACAAGTTGGCAAATTAATAATGTAATCATAAAAATAGAGGTAAGAACTTTAGATAATACAGTTGATAATAACATTACTAAACATTTGTTAGAAGGACAAAGTTTAAATTTATCATCCCTCAATACCACACCATAACTGAAAAAACTTTGAACGCTGGCGAGGGAGAAGATAATATGAATATTGTTAGGTTTGCTTCTAAATTAACGAATGCCTTCATTACTTTTTACCGAACACCACGGCAAGGGTCAGGATATGGCTACTTACTTCCTTCTAACTACATCTACAAAAAATGGAATTATTTCTATAATCCTATGGTCTATAGGGAAATCAATGATGGTCCGTGGCAGATACAGTCCCCTTACAAGGAGGAAAAGGATTTCAAGATTACACACGAAATTTAAGTTGGCATATGCAAATAGCAAAAAAAAAGTATCCAGAATCTGAATGTCAGTCTTTTTCAGAAGCATTTTACTTCCTACGTCGAACCTTACATTATATGAATTATAACCAGAACTCGCTTGACATCTCCTACAGTCAATACCACTCTCACAAATTCATCATCGGTGTTTCCTTTCGAAAAAAATCAAAGCAGCGGAGAGAAAACTAGCAGAACCCAAGAAATTTACACCCATCTAGTGTCCGAATCTGTTGTGGAATTAACTGAAAGCGGAACAATAGTTTATGATTAATTTATTTCCAAAATAAATATATAATGTATCAAAAGAAAAAACAAAACACAACCAATGACAGAAAACAATGAGCAAACCAGCAACGGGTATAACTATGGAATATTCAAACATCGACATCGAGACAGCAGATACATGAAATGGTTAAAACAAAAACTGGATGAAAGAGAAACCAGAGATAAATTAATATCTTTTAGAAATGACATAATAGAAGCAAATAAAAGGGTGAGTTACAGAAATCAAATTGAAAGAATGGAAAATGAGATGCAAAGGGATAATTTAAATCAGAATTCATTCGATTTCATTAGAACATCTACAAAATAAATCAGTCTAAAAATCTTAAAGTTACTTAATCATTATATATATATATTATAAATTATTATCTGAAATAATTTTTAATCATTATGGCAAAAGTTGATAATTCTAATAGGTCATCGCGTGATTTGGAAACTATAACAGCGGATTTGGAAACTAAAACTGCGGATTTGGAAACTATGATTTGGAAACTATGATTTGCTTTCCCACACTTGCACCTTTTGATGCGCCGTGCATGAAGGTCTTTGATATGCATGTCTGCATACCCCTGTACTTGTGAGATACAATCGCCCTTTGCACAGGGCTCGAATTTTTCAGGCCCATATGGCAGGGCAAAACAGGGCATTTGCCTGGGGCTCATTGATCTATATGGCAAGATCGCCCCCCTTTCCACGTGCTCCAGCGTTGCTGCTCGACAAGTTTCAACAGGAGCTTGTTGAAGACCAGCAACAAGATCCGGCAGCTGTGCCAGCGCGTCGCAAAGGTAGAGTCTGGCAACTTGGACACTATTCCAGCGCCCTCGTAAGAGCGTCTTTTCCATCAGTCCGCAATCTTGAAAGAAAGCGGTTGCGCCTCCGCGCCTGAGGGAGTACCCTCTGAAATTCATATGTTCTACCTTGAAGAACACAGTCAGCTTGTGAAAGGCTTTTCGGAAAGCCGTTCCATTCTTTGTCCACATAGGTACCCTCATGAGGTTTGCGCGGCGCTTGATGTCCAGCAATTCCACAAGTAATACCACCAGGTGTGGTTCAAAGATAGTTACTGACTCCTTCACATTGTGCCTGGTGCCACCTTTGCTGCTTGGCAGGGTCACAATGCCCTTTTCACCCCGTAAGAGGATGTCACAAGGCCTGACACTTAAAAGTTCACCTGTTCGGAGGAAGCAGTGAAAACCAAGGCCGAGTAAGCTGGCCAAATCAAAGTCTTGCTGCCTCAGTGCGCGGGCCATCATAGCCCAGCACAGGCCCTCAGGTAAAGGAGCTGCCCGTGATGGGACCTCAATTTTTCTCCAATTTGCAAAGAGCTTCCAGCTAACTGGTAAACGTCTGCGCGTGCTAGGCAAAAAGTAATGGATACCACTGAGACCATCTGCCACTATGTTCAGTGGTGACCCCTTCCTGAATTCACTTTCGATCCAGTCTGCAATTTGTTCGTCAAAATCTTCCATGGAAGCAGTGTCATGAATCACTTTGCAAATGGCAGAAACGGCAAGGTAATAGCGAGATTGGGTCTGCTTTGTGATCCCAGCATCACGCAGCACTATGCCTCGTCTTGCTGCTTGCCTTGCCCGGCGATTCCTAATGCCAGCAAAGGTAGGCAGCCCCACCATGGCTAAAGACGACTTGCATCGTCAGTTGGATTCTCACTACTTTCTACATGAATTGAAGCCTAGCTGCACAGCGGCAATCTGCCGCATGATGGTCATAAGCATCTCACTGCTTGAGCGACCCTTAGAAATGATAGACATACTAACATAACTATCGGTTAAATGGATGAACCTACAACTCGATTCAGTCAGGTGGTGAATTCTCCACCGCAGGGCCGAAAGTATGCTACGCATCTCCAACCGATTGATGTGTTCAGTCTTCTGCCATCGGCAGTTGAAAACGTGTTTCCATTGCCACCAATCTGCGCAAGCTGATTGCCGAGGGAACGCTTTCGCCTTCATAACTGCTCCTGAACTAACCCTGATATCGCTGCCTGTGTGATTAACTCTGGTATAAGGAGTTCCCGAGCAAGGTCTCCCACAGTGAGATGCCCAGGAACACCATCCCCATATACCAGTTTCCTAGCCAAAGAACAGGATGTAGAAGGAGGAGCGCAGAATCCCGGAGCCATTCCCATCCTAGAGTAGAGGTGCGCGAGCGTCATGTTTGGCACAAGCGAGAGCACGCGCTCCAGGAAAACAACGCGAAAGAGTAGAGGGAGAAGCTGTCACCCACGAGGCAGCACCGCAGGTCTTCATAGTCCTGCTGACTTCGCTTGATTTCGCTGGCACTCATGCACAGGCTAGTATGTCCCCAGCCATAGCCATGCAGCAACTCCCGCTCGGAGGAGTCAAGTAGTCTCCACTTATCATCTGACCATATCAGATACTGCTTCTTATACTGATACGGGGGGTATCGGAAGTCATCAGCAGCCCATCGCCCTCGAGCATCTTCTGGAGTGCGTTCAAGGCCAGCTGGTTTTGGGGGAGGTTGCCTACGCTTGATAGCCTTCATACATTTAGGGAACACTGTTGAGGGGTCTGCAGGCTCCCACTCACACCCTTCAGTTAACCAGCTCTGGATAGGAGGATACTCATTCTTCGCTATCACCTCAACAAAGTCGCCCTTGTCAACGAGCAAGACACCTGGAAGAGCCTCTAGCTTGTGGTTAGTCCAACAGAAGCGCGGGCGCGAGATGGGGACCGCTTCAGCGCACTGTACGCGGTAAGGGGTAACTCCTAAAGCGCAGCTAATCTGTTGTAGTGCCGACTTATCCATTGAGGACACGTTTTCCACAAAGAAAAGCACCTTGAATCGCCTTCCAAAAACTTTCCGACAAAGTTCCAGCACCCTCAAGACTTCAACAAATAGGCCACTTTGTGGCCCAGATAAGTTGAGCCTACCAAACTTCACAACACTAAGGTCCACGCAAGGAAAGCCGGCCCAGAAATGCAGTTGTGTTGCATGGGGGTAGCGAAGCATCCAACCAAAAACCGTCTCCCTGGTGATATCCCTGACATCGCCTTGAACTGAGGCATGAGGCCACCTCCTAGCCTTGCAGATATCATAGGAGATAAGCCCTGCAACCTCGACACCCACCAGGTCGTACGCACGGAACGCACCCCCAATCCCATTGAAAAGGGACACAACCAGAATGCCTCCACTTACAGTGCAGTCCGGGCTCACTTTCAGTGCCTGACAAAACTGCTTACCTTCAGATGAAACAGCATCAGCGCGCCCCACTGCACCCCCTTTGCCAGAAGCATCCGACGCGGTGGCAACCTGACTCACCTCAGCACCCAAGAACGTATGAAGAAGGTGTGCCCCCGCGCATAGCATAAGAAGTTCTTGCCGTGCAGCACCAGCAAGCTTCGCAGAAAGTTTCTTCCCCCCAATCCATCTCCAAACCTGATGAAGAGTAGCCATACCTGCCCTCCGGAATTGTAGGACATGCACCCACCTTCCGCACACAACCTGCAACCACTTTCGGGGGATCTTCTCTTTCCAGTAGACTGGATCAGCTTGACCAGCCGTTCAGCAGAGGCACCTAGCAGCCTCGCCTCACTATCAAACATAGCCCCAAGCTCCTGCACCGCCTCAGCCTCCACAACCTTCTTTTTCTCCGAAGAGAGCACCCCTGCAGATTCCACGCAGCTTCCGCTAGACTATGGAGTTCACGCGCGCGACCACCAGCATCACCTGCTCCCAAGCGCTCCCCCGAGAAGAAGTTATCCAAATAGACGTGGTACCACCCCGTCGAAGTAACCCGTGCAGCCTTCAGCACTTCTGTCAACCAAGTGGGAAGTGGTTTGGTCCTAAGCACTTGCTCTCCCCGAGGAAGGCCACCATGGTTGAGTAGAGCTTGACTTACCTCTTGCATGACAGAGACCGCACTAGCCCAACCCATGGGGAGGACCTTGCATGCCAGGCAGTAGAGCACGCCAGCACGCAGCCCTATGTCTTCCCCCTTGGCTTGTAAGTTGAATGCCAGAAACCTTTGCCAGGAAGAGGGGAGAGAGAAGAGGTAGAACGCACTAGTCATATCGCTTTGACACATGCGGAGCTCTTCACTATCTTCCAACACCACAGACAAGTACTGGGTAACACCCAGAAGTTCATTGACAACCCTTGTAACTGCTGCATTACTGCATTTGGCGGGATCAGGTTCATGATGACCCTCAACTGAGGCCGACCGTCTGGCAACAAGGTGCTCTTGGCTACCCCAAACAATCCATTGAGAATCTTTTGACCCCTGAACGTGACAACTTCTTCAAGTTCCACCCAACTGCAAATGTTACGCTCGACCAATTTCCCAGCAACTGCCAGCCATGCGATCACCTTCTACAATATGAACCTTTGCCTGCAATTTTGGAACAGCTTGCCCATGATCAACAACCATAATCTTCAGGTCTCAAGAGAAACGACCTAGTTCTTCCTGCCGTCCAATCTGTGACCGGGATAGAACCCCCATGACCCGGTGGTGGCAATGCTGGGGTAATCTGATCACAGCTGAGTGGTTCCATGCGGGGAACTTCCTCCCCACTGTAGCTGATGAAACGACTGCTAAGCTCTTTTTCCACGGCCTCGGGACTTCGCACGATCTGCTGGTCCAGCCTGAGAACCCTCTGTACAGCGGCACGCATGCTCAAAGTTGCTGTCGCGTCGGATTTCCGCCAGCGACCAGCAGGGATGCCGTGATGCCCATGCAACCAATTAGTAAAGAGCACGGAAAGAAAGATCCATGCCATGTGGCACGGAAAGAATCGGAAACCACCTCCTCATAGCTGGCTCGAGACATTGCTCTTGACAGCTTATCCAGCTCACCAAGCCGGATTGGAAAAAGAGCCTTACGAGAGGCTCGATGCACGGCACGGTTGCCAGCACCCATCCTGGGAAGCACAACTGCCAGAGCTGTCAGCTTACCCAGGGAGAGTGAGTCCTCCTCACCCCTGATCACCAGCCAGGCCAGGAGGCACCCACTGAGCTGTAGCGAAACTCCTCCAGCACAAAGCTTCTCAAAGTCTCGCAAGTCCCCTCTGAGACCAATGCTTTCTGGGCCATTGCCGTCGGCCACTTTACTCATTTACTCCTCACCTTCACTTCTCCGCTGCCTTGGGCGCATCGGCCCCCTTCGTCTTCTTTCCGCTGGGCTTGTCCTTCTGATTCGCCCACCACTCTTTCTCTTTGCGACCAGCCTCCTCCTTGCTGCAGCTTTTCCTTTGTCCTTGCTTTTGCTCTCGCCTCCTCTTGGCGCCGCCCTCCAGCTGTCGCCATCTCCTCGGCCCCACCTTCCCTCGTCTGCTCCCTGGCTCTTGCTCACCAGTCGGCCGTGCTTCTTGGCCTCCAGCAGCAGGCTCATGGGTGCCCCTTGAGTGGGCTCGAGGGGATGGAGCTCGAGGTACTGGGCGCTCTTCCAATGCCTTCGTTGACGGCTGTATGAATGGCGAGGAACCGGGAAGCAAGGGAATCTCCCAGCTTCCCCAATTCTCCCGCCCGCAGCTCGTCCAGGCAAATAGCCAGAAGGTTGAGCTCCTTCATGTCGCGGCTCAAGGCGTTGTAGTAGGGACGGACCATCAAGTTGAAGTACGAGGTCATTTTGACTCCCGTCGTCACCTCGTCCCCCTCGGCCGTCTCGACAGTCTTCGCATGATGTAGGAGCATCTTGAGGACAGCGCCAGGCCTTTTTGAAGACCTCTTCTGTAAGGGCGCCAAAAGCTCGCTTGAGCTTGAGGACTCCTCCTTGTCCTCGTCCGACGAGTCCCCACGGCTCCCGTCTGGAGAGCTCGACGGGTCCCCATCTCTGCCGCTCGTCTTCTGCTTCTTTTGACCTCCTAGGAGCGCCTTCACCAACGCCCTTGCCTTTTCTCCTCCTTTTCTCTTCTCTTTTCTCTTCTTCTTCTGTCTGACTTCTTGCATCTTGGCCACACGAAGCTGCTCGGCCTGTGCCAGCAGCTGGGCCCCTGGATCCTTCGCAACCTTCTTCTTGACTCTCTTCCTCTTCTTGCGAGGCTCTGGAGGGACGCGCAGCTCTTCCTTCACATCCTGAAGCGCCAGCGTCCCCCCATGACCCCCTGGCGGTTCGCCCCCTTTTCTGCCTGTCTCCAAGTGGTCGCCCACCTCGAGGCGTCCCCGCTTCTGGGGGGGCTCCCCAGCCAGCTAGGCCCCCCCGAAGTTTCCGCAGCTGCGCCCTGAGAGCTTCGTGATTGCCAGCACCGGGAGTGGCCCCAGCGCGTAGATCGATCATCTACGCGCGTTTTTGTGTTTGCCGGGCCCGGGGAAAGCAACCAAGGCCGGAAACCAGCGTAGCCGGAGCAGCTATCCCGGGTTCCGACCACAACAGAGCCCAGCGCGGCCAAAAACCAGGCAGAACGCAAAACCGCGCGTAGATCGCTCATCTACGCGCGTTTTTGTGTTTGCCGAGCGCGGCGGGCCCGTGGAAAGCAAGGAAGGCCGGAAACAAGCGTAGCCGGAACAGCTATCCCGGGCAACGGCAATGGCCAGCACAACACGGAACTATTGCTTTTGAAGACAGGACCGTCTTGTTTTCTTCATTCCTTAAGCTTGTTTGGCGCGGTTTCCCACCGTAATTACCCTCCCAAGATAGACAAGAATTGGAAACCAGAAAGCCATGCCGAGGAAGCGCATTGTACAGACGGCTTTTCTATTTAAAAAACGCTGGCTTTCTACGTACTTGCAAGAAACACATCAAAATACCATGCCGCCGTTTGCCTTCTGACGCCTGCTGGCAGCGCCATGGCACATACGGTGGCACAAAGCTCCAGCCCCACGGTGTTAGCAAAGCTCCAAGGTTTGTCGTGAAGTCGGTGAAACAAACGAACAGAGGGGACATGTCCACAACAGGAAACAAAACGTCCTGGCTGTGGTAGGGGGAGAATTTGGACCCATTTCAACAAGCTTCCTTGAAATGAACCTTCTACAAATAAACCTAGGACGCACTGGCAAACCGCAAGAAATGAAAACCACAGATTGCTGGTCCTGAAAGTCTCTGCAGCATCTACTGGTGAAATTGCAAATTCCAACCTCTTCGGCCCCGAAACAATCCAGGTCTCACATCCAAACTTCTTTGCGAAAAAGAATTGCAAACGAGATATTGCAACATGCTGTCCGAAATTCAGTCACTAACCAGAACCTTTCCAACTGGCAGAAACAAAATTCCACTAGTCGCGCCAACTTGGAAGGGATGAGCCCTTTACCAGTCCCAAAGATCGCCACATCCGCCCCTTTCGATTCCACGGCCTTTTCAACTCACTTGCAATTGCCTGGAAGATATCCCAGTCTGCGCTTGCTTGCTTCAAAGCAATCTTGTTGGTCACACAGAGTCACAGTGACATGACAAGTGCACCGCACTTGACGGCTGATACACAACTGTCATCGTTTCAAGATTCAAACTGGCATCTTGGCTCGCCCAAAGAATTGCAGTCTTGGCAAGGGGCTAGAACCGCGTGTGAATTGGCCCGGCATCAGCCACTTGAAAAACCACGGCGCCCGTCTCGACCCATCTCGGCCCATCTCAGAACGTCGAGGTCCCACGGGGTCCCACGGGGTCCCACCGGCCGGTCTTGGCACAGCCTGAGAGCCTCACAGCGGACAGCGCAAATGCCGCATCGTGCGCTTCCTGTCTCCTCAGGCTGCGCCCGTCAAAGAGCACGGTTTTTCGCTGCAAGGTGAATGGTCACGCCGGAGGAAAAGTATGCTGAGAACGCCGAATGCAGAACCACACTTTCTCAGCACCAAGATCATAGAAGAACTGTTCATGCCTTTTTTGTCTCGCAATGCAATTTGTGCGCGAAATCAGCGAAATTTCAATTGTTCGCATCTCCCATGAGGTGCGCTGGTTACGAATGTTTTCGCCACGTCAATGTCTCGGGAACCACGATGTGAAAATTCAGGAATTTGGATTCACACCATGGCCGCCATGGCCTGAATCATCAAGCCATTCAGCCTAAATAAGGTAAATAGCTAAAAATAGTTGGATAACTTATGTTCATTTATTTTGGGCTTCCATCCTCACAATTCGCAAGCTCCAGAAATAAGCGTGGGATATCTTATTTTGGTGTTGGATCATCATGAGCAAAAGGTCCAAGACAGGTCCGAGAAATAGGCCCTGGACACCTTATTTTGGGGTTCGTTTGTTCCGAGCCAATGTTATGACAAATAATACTGTAATATTAATGGTTTGTGACTGGGGCCATTGACGAGGGGAAAAGCTGTCGCTCTAAAAA
>CAMXCT020004668.1:0-45000 GCA_947184155.2 Cladocopium goreaui
CCCAAAGCAAAACTAAGTCTAAAAATAAGGTATCCCCAAAGTGATAGTGCACCATCATTTTCACCATGAAACTTGCCATTTTGGTTGTATGTATATATACCTCTCATTATATGTATACATGTATGTATGTATGTATGTATGTATGTATGTATGTATGTGTGAACAATTTGATCCTTGTTCTGGATTATCCCTTTTGTATGTAGTACCAGTAATGCTGATAGTGCCGGGCAACCTCAGTGCATGGCAAGCAGAGAGCGGTCTTATTTTCCTCGCGCAGGACTTGAGCCAATATCATTGGCGGTCCATGCATGACTGTACACATGTTCATCATGTGCAGCTACACTGTTACCTCGTTCCCCTTCGCACCCCCCATGCCTATGGCATCTTCGAACCATAGGCACGAGAGTGGGAACTTTGAATTAACTCCTTCTGCTGCTCGAATTACGCCTATGTACATAAAGCAAGCCATTCGGCCCCCCCTTCCCCACATACCCGAAGGGAATAATGGTTCAGGGTTCGCCTACTCTATGGCTGACGATGCATCGGCGATTTATCAAGCTGTACAACGCGAATTATTGCTAGCTAACATCTACTTTTCTACGTTGGCTAAGCTTGCCACTCACCCGTCGGGAGAAATGGGTCACTTCGCTACCAAAGATTTACGATGCTAACTAACGAATTCACGTGCACAATGCAGAATTTCGTGCAGATTGGGAATATCAAAAGTCTTGAACCTAAGCGAATTAGTCTAATGCCTCGCTCAGAGTCCACTCAGTTGGTCTTTTCCTGATCATCTGTTCATAAAGACGATAAACATCTTATAGTTCAGTGACCATTTTGACGGACAGAGGTAATAAGTTCACTGCTCACGGCGGACTTTCTTCCATTGAGGTGTTGATGGAGTTTTCTCCCATCCTGCCGCACGTTTCGGAGCAGCTTTCGGCGATGAGGGTTTCGCAGGCGGTGCCTTTGATGGTTCATGGGATTTTGGCATAGCTTTAGCTTTTGGCGCGCTTGCCGATGAGGATGATGCTGAACCAGTTCCTTCAGGTTTCTGTGAAGGTTGTGCTGATGATTTGGCTTTCGCGTCTGCGGTAGCAAACTTGGAAGCGGCAGTATGTCCGACTGCTTTGAATACTTCACTTACCACTTCGTCGCCAAGAGTTGGAGCCATCTTCGTTTTCATCTCGGTCTTTCCCCTCTGCGCCTCTGCTTCAGCCAGTTGAATAGCATCGTCACATAGTCGCGAATACAGGAAAACGTCCTGTTTCGTTTCTCCACCTCCTCGAACATGCCCTGATCGGCCCTCTCGATGTTGTAGCCCCCCAACTCCCATATGTCGTCGCGGAGGTCAATGGCCTGCTTCATTCTGACCAGATCGGCCTTGATGATCCCGCTCATCCCGCTCAGGTGCGACATGGATTTGAAGTTTTCCAGTCGCATCATCCACTCATGTAGCATCTTGGAGACCATGAGGATGGTTTGTAAATGGACGACGGCTGCCGTCCGCTCCAAGCTGAGATCATAGCTCATCGACATCCAGTCTTCCAGGACATTCTGGACGATGATGGTCTTACCCTGGCTGCTTGCCGCTCTGGCGTTGTGACGACGGAGTGCATAGCCTAAGCTGTAGCTCTCCTCGTACATGATGTTGACCAGGAATTTGATGCGGTCTTCAACTTCGTCCGGGGCAGGTGCCTCTCGTTGCATCACTTCAAATGACCATTTTTCCCACTTTCGTCGGGCAATCTCCTCGAAGTTCGTCCTCTTCCGGATTTGGTAACATGAACTTCCATATGGAGGGTATGTTTGGTTCAAGGATCCGAGGTGTGTTGGACTCGTATTTGCAATCTTGTCACGTAGTCCCTTAACCGTGATCTCCTTGTTGATCATACTATTTTGCCCGGTGTAGTGGTGTAGTGGTCCTTGAGGGTGTCCCATAGTTCATCTATTCTAATCGCACACTCAAAGGTGCACAAGAGCTGCATGATGCTCTTCTCCTCTGGGTTTCTGGCGGCCCCTTCCACCAACTTTGATAATCGGGCCCCTTTGTCGATGAAACTGATGGCAGACATCTTCAACTCATTTTCATTGGTCACTTTTGACAACATTTTCATTAGCAACCTGATTGCATGAGTTACGAATACTCTGCCACTTCTATCCATGACAAAGGCTAAGGCCACAACGACAGGAGGAGAAATCTTCACTCGATCCAACCATTCGTCGAGGTCCTTATCCTTGTAACCCCTGAAGTTTGCCTCCTCATAGGTTGAGAATGGAGCAGGAAGGTTGTGCTCTTGTTTCTTCTCCTGAATGAGGGACAGGGTTGATTTCAGTAGGCTGATCCCTTTAGCCGCTGATGGGATTACAAGGTCAGTTCCAGCCATTGCGAAGACCGAAATGAGGCTAGGAGAATCCGGATCCGCCAAGGTGCACCAACGACGCAGGTAACAGCCTGACTTCACCTTCAATCTACCTTCAACGGGATCCGGATCCACCAAGAGCGATCCACGACGTGGATACAGCCTCAGCTTCACCTTCACACCGCCTCGTCGGGTGATGAAGTTAAGGAATAACTGTTCATTGATGGTCTTCACGTTGGTATCGCATTCATAGTCATTCATAATGACACATGCGCATGACTTCGACTTATAGTAATCTTCCTCTTCCATAACCTTTGGTCGAAATCTCCTTCCATATACGTTGTTGATCAACATTTGATTTGTGACACCTCGAAGGATGCATCTGACAATCTTCTCGGTATATAATTGTGTTGCACGTGTTTCTCTACCCGCACATTGACCGTGAGTGTGTGAGCCATCACATTTTTCATGCAAGTCAAAGAACTCAACCCCCCATGATACGATCCTCCATGGTTTCTTGATTGCGGTCCCAACATCTTTGAATTGTGATTTCAAACCATACATGCATCCATCAAAGTCATGCACAGTCGATTGGGTTCCGCTGATCAGAAACTTCATTCTCTCGTCATTCCAATAGTCGCATCCCCGAGGTAGTTCCAACAATGCCATGGCATGCAAAACATGTACACGCTGCAGACACAATGTGAACTCTTCCCATAGCTCCCAATATAGAAGTGCTTTCATTCTGATGTTGTGTGCTGTGACCTCACTCACATTTTTGTTTAACCGATTCCACGGCGAACCACCGGTGCAAGGTCCCGCAAAGAACACGCAGTCACTAGGGCCCCTGATGCAACGTCTCCATTTTGCCCTTCCGTAGTTGGACATGAGGTTGTCATCTTCGGTGATTGTGACCACATGCATCATCTTAAACCGACTTTGTTTGTGAATCTTGGTGATGATACTTTGCGTTTCAGCACACATAAGGAGCAGGCATGGGACATCATCTTTCATCTCATAAACGTTGAGCGATATGACAACGTCATTGAGTATCTTCCCGAGAAAATCAGCATAAGATTGCCTGAAGTGATATGTCAGAATCTTCCCACTCTTTCGATGTAGTGTCATCTGAATATCCCAATCATTTTGTTTTCTGGTCTCATGCTTCAACTTGTAATGATGGGCTATAAACATGTCATCCAATGGAATGATTTTCATGTTCCCATCAAGGATACAGGTGACCACGGTGTCCTGGCACGATGCCCTGTCCTCCACGTCAGACCCGCTGTCCATCACATCTTTGATGTCTGCGTTGGATATGATCTTGAAGGTAGTGGTCCCTGTCCAAAATTCATTTCTTTTGTTGGTCTTCTCGATGTTATTCCCCGCCAATCTCCATGAGTCGTGGATCAATCTCCCACTTGACTGAAACACTTGGTTAGTTTCCCGCTCATCTCTAAACCGTCTCAGCTTACATGGCAGAAAGTCAGCCTCTTTGGGGGTAAACATCTTTCTTCTTGGTACTTTGTGCACTCTCGTCAATGTTGTTTCATCCTTCCATATCCATTCATCTTGATCACATTCATTTTTGGATATCTTCTTTCCCTTTCTTGACGACGTTGAGGGGTTATAGGCTTTGTCTTTTGATACCCTACCAGCAATCACATCACCACCGGCAAGTATAATTCGTCGTCGATTGGGATCTTTGTTTTCTGTGGGATATGGATCATCATCGGGGTCCCCCGACGGAGGAAATCCCATTGGAAGATTACCCCATCCAGAACTCCCCCCATGAACAACTCGAAGGAGCGTGTTGATCACCCGAGCAGTACCACATGGAGCTGCATGAATGGTTGTGGGTTCATTTCCATGGGATTGATGACAAAATAGTTGACCTACCCCCACAGTTAACTGAGGATACTTCAGGACTGGAGTCTGACGAGTCGGCACCGCAGCAGCATGGAGCCCTTGTCGTGCTGTTGACGCCAGGTGTCCCGGTGAGACAACACCAGCTGATTGCCTAGTAATCACCGACGGTGATATACTAAATTGACACGGATGGTATTGGAAACAAGCTCGTTCTACCCATTGATCAAAACGGTCTTGTTGTTGAACAGGTGGAACTCGATCCTCAACCTTGATCCATTTGCCATGAGAAAGTATCCAGGTACTTCTCAAACAATCATGAGGCAATGATACACCAGGTGGTCGCTTTCTAAAGAAAGTTGGCGTCTTAACAACCAATATGGGATCCATACCAGGTAGTTGTTGTACTTGTTCTTTACCAGAAAGACCCTTCTGATACACCTCAGGTGGTAGAATAGGTATTTCGGTATACGGAAAATTTGGAACATCTTGAGTTTTGGTTTGAAACACTTGTCGGACAGTGGTATCAACATCCGTGGTGGGTGAGACCATATCGAGCAGATCTTTCGTACCGATGTCACCAGGGTCCAACAGGTTGATGAGCATACATGCTCTTTTCCATGCCAACGGATTCTTGAAACCTTTGGTGTGAATGTCGGCGGCCATTTTCGAGGTCACTTCATACATGAGTACGTAGTTCTCCCGAGTAAAATGTTCATGGAGGGAAGTAATGGCTATGCCATGGGTCCTCTCAAGATGCCGCATAGTGGGGTTACGACCCGACCTGACTACACCGATCATGCCCTGATTGTCATCATGGAACAATAATTTGGGCGACTTTCCCGTCAGCGTTTCCCAGATGCTCATTGCGGGCAAACCCATAGTACGGAGGGTGACATCGGCTGCCACGATTTCAGCCTCAGGCGTCGAATGGCTTACGCATCCTTGCCGTTTGCTGCCCCCGGACAAAGGAAACCGTGTGTGGTTACCCTGGATATGCATATGAGACCCTGAAGTTGATCTCAAAGACTGGGCACACCCTGCAAAATCAGCATCAGCAAATAAAGACAATGTCAATTCATTGAATTTGTCCCCAACCCATCCGGTCATTCTTTTAGATAGGCTGGAATTCACGTAGCACATTAAGTGATACAACTTTGCATCGTCATCAATGGTCCACTTTGTTACATTCCTGGCCAGGGAATTAATGGAACGAAGCAGATCAAAACGAGCAATCCTCGCCGCGTACAGCAGCTTCATCAACACGCTAGCAGCGTGTGGCGCTAATGCACCTCTCTCAGACTCCCCAGGCGAGACGTCTTCCCCTTGGGTTCCTTGTTCATAAAACAATGGAGCGTCCGGATCAAATTCATGAGTACACCATGGACATACCTTCTTGTTCTTGGGGTTCCCGGGACATGGTGCTCTAGACTTGTGTTTCTTTGTTTCTTCAGGTAGACTTGGAGTGGATACGTGTTTCAACTTCGTATCTTTTCCAACAATGTCTAAGTACTTCTCAACCGACAGCTTCAACAAACCTTCCATGTCATAGGTCATGGTTGACACCGGGGTTCCATCATGAAGTTTGGTAGATCCCTTTCTCAAAATACAACCAAGGTAGAGTCCTAAGTCAGTCTCGGGCTCGATGTTGAGTTTTGATCGGAGCATCTCCCAACCCTTAGTCAGGTTCTCTTCCGGTCCTGCCAGCTTTAAGTCGTCTACATAGATGACAAGAAGTAACTTCAGTTTCTTGTGAAAATACATTGAAGGCCATTCTTCTCCAACAGGAACGAAGTCGAGTTCTCGAACTTTCTGATCACAATGTTGTTCCCACATTGTTCCCGAATCGGGGTGACCATATAAAGCTTTAACCAATCTGACAACTGGTCTACGAAACTTTCGAATATCGACATCGTCTGGCCAAGCATCTTCGGGTAGCTCAACCCAACATGGTGGTCCGGTTAGTTTTGCTTGAATGTACGCCTGAATAGCGTCGGCAAGTTTTACATTATGGCCAGGAAGACACCCATAGAAATCAGCCCATCTCGATGCCTCAAAAGTAGCTGGAGAATTGCCCAAGTCCTGGAAGAAAGCAGCCTCCCAGAATTGGTTCTTCACCTGATTACCAAGCAAGACACCTCGGCCTTTGAATTTTCTACTGGGGCTTCCTGCGGGCAACTGGTAGTTTTTCTCAACACAGATACCATGCACTCTGGCCATGTGAACCTCTGTCTTGTTTGCCTTTGCTTCACGAACAACGTCATCATATTCCCTAATGATACTGAAATCGTAAACTCCAGCAGCATGTTGACCCAACCATTCCTTCCTCATAGCTTTACGTGCATCATCGTTTTCCATCATTTCCTTTCGACCAACAGGTCTAGCCACTGCAGTGTTGAACATCTTGTTGATATTGATTCCATCTCCATTTGAAGCTAACTTTTCTCGATGATCATCACAATGATTAATGCATGGCATACATGGAAATGGAAGGAAAACATCACTGAGGCCACGAGCGTCTTGGGGTACTTCGTTGGTGTTGTGCAACGTCGCAGCAGCCACCACTTTCCCCTGGTTGAAGTCATACACTTTGTCGTTGTTCCAAGTGGCTTTCGGCCCCTTGCCCTTCTCGATCTCCGACCATTCGTCCCACTCCATCAAGAAGTCATCATCATCAGGTACATCAGTGTCTGATAAATCTGAATGGCATGGAGCAGAGGCAACGGTCCCTCTCCCGACGGGAGGATTAGACCCTTTTCCATATTGAAAAACTTTTCCTCTTCGGACATGGTCTTGGGACATGGCCACTCCGGAAACATGATCGTCTTTGTCGTCTTTCTTGGAGGATTTGGCTTTCTTTGCTTCTTTCTCTTTCTTCTTTTCTTCTTTTCTCTTTGCTCGCTCTTCACTCTCCTTGATTTTCGCATCGCTTTTCTTCTTCTCCTTTTCTGCTTCAAGCTTCTTCTCTTCGGCCTTGGCAATCCCTTTTCTGACAGTTGGTGACATCTTCCTCCACTCGTCAGGGGTATATTTTGAAGGCCTTGGAGTAGTTGATATTCTGCGAAAACCACGTTCATCAATACGATATGGATGACCGCGAGCATTGAGTTTCACCCATTCACCATCGTCATTCAGGTATACGATCCCATCCCCGGCCTTCCCAACGGAGTAATGATCTGGCCCTCCTTCTGGAACATGAAGGTCTGGATGTGCTGGCTTATCGATACCTGGTGGTCCCAATCTTTCTGACATAGCGTCAAGGTGTCTTTCAGCTTCCAACTCTCCTTCAGTTGGCTCCCGTGGGACCTTCGACGAAGGTACACCACCACCACCGTGACCATCGTCATCGTCTCCACCATCATCATCATCATCTGGTGGAGGTGGTGGTAGGATTTCTGGGTTTCCTTCAAGACGATCTTTCACTTTTAATCCCTCAATGGAAACATTAATCCTCTCATATTCTAACTTACATGGGAATTCAAGGGGTTCCTTTAGTTCGACCCTTTCGGTATAGTGTGGAGTCCTCAGCTTGGCGATGGGCTTCTCCGCATCATAAGCCAAGTTCTGCTTGCTCCAATCACATAGTGCCCATACCCTGTACTTTCTTGACCAATGGAGCCCGGGACCAATGGAGTATCCGGCGAACACTCCAGGGATTCCCATAGGGTCAAACTTGTGTTGTTGTTCTCGTTCACGTGAACCACTGGGCTTGAAGTACACGAGGGCACCAAAGGGTATCATCTTCCCTTTGAATTCTTCTCCATGAAGTTTGCACCAAGAACTTACCTCATCATCGTTGGGCTCGATGTTGAGCAAATGGCTCACGCATCTGATGGCATACATCCAAAAGCATGGTGGAATCCCTGCCTCAAGTAGACAAGTTGTTGTTGCCACGAGCACGAATTGGTTAGTTCTCTCTGCAAGTGAGTTGTGCTTGGTCTTTCCGGCCAAGGAAGTATCCATTGGGATCTTTAGGATCTTCATTGCCTTGTCGAACTGTGGGGCATCATCGGAATATGCTTCTCGAATCTTACGACGGCCCATGAACTGTTTGACCGCCCGTATAACGGCGTCTGTGTCCTTTCTAGCAGAAGGATAAGACTGAAGCATTCCTGTATACCTATCCCTGATGACAAAGATGGTTTTGTCGTCGCCATAGTCCTGTTCAGCAATACGACGGTTATCAACATAGTCGAATGTGATCAGGTCCCCAAACTTTGTGAGCTCACGCTGGAACGCACCTCTGAATGTTTTCCTGTGCTTCATCTTGGCACGCACGCAAGACTCACAGTAAGGGTTCTTGTAGCGATGAGTTAGAAGGTGAACCTTCGACCTTGCTTCATTCTTCAAAGTTCCCCTCT
Organism: Cladocopium goreaui; assembly: GCA_947184155.2. NCBI lineage: Eukaryota > Dinophyceae > Suessiales > Symbiodiniaceae > Cladocopium > Cladocopium goreaui. The sequence goes on from CAMXCT020004668.1 coordinate 8,591, forward strand.
TACTCAATCGGACTCCTCCATCTTCCTCATCAACATCAATGACATCATCGTCGTCTTCACCTCCTCCATCTTCAGGGATTTCTTCAACTTCAATTGGATGATCTTCATGGATGTCATCAGGTGCGATGCTGGGATCGTATCCGTCGTCCTCAAACTCGGCATACTCATCGGCATAGCACGACATTTCCTCAGCATCACCTGCATCACTTCCAACAGCCACTTCATGTTGATCATCTCTTACCTTAGCTTTATTACGTTTCTTCATTGATCTCTTGGGTGACTTAACATTGGATCGTCCAACGGAGTCGGAAAGATCTTCAAGGTTCATCCCCACTTTCTCCATCAATGACCAAAAGACCTTCACCTTCCGATGTTGAGCATCCATCATCAAGAACTGCCATGATCTTCTCCACACAAGATGATTTCAACTTGCTCTTTTCTTGATCGACGCTCACATAGGGAATATAGTCTTTGACGGCCATCTCGATGATGTTGCCATTTGGATCCAACATGAATGGAGTTCTTCCGGTCGGCCATACAAAGGAGTAACCAAGATCAACGCATCGCTTTCCCATGGAGAGCACGGAGGGTGTGTCCTCCAAGATGTGAGCTTCTGCTGGTTCGCTAAATGCCTCGAACTTGATGCTTGAACGTTTGGTCGAACACGTTACCCCATTTGCTGTATGGAAGTTGACGACTTTGTCATCGTATGTTGGGAGATCCATTCTACTTATTCGCGTGGATGAAATGAGATCATGACCACTTCCAGAATCCAATATGAATCTCTTATCTCTCTCTTCAACAGGAACAGTGATGCACATTGTGTTGCCCCTTTTACCATATCGACCTTCAATATGCTGAACATAGTTCTCCACAAAAACTTCCCTGGACACCTCACCGTCCTCGACGTCGAGTCTGATCAGGATATCCATGCTAGGGCCGACTATGACCAGGACTTCATCAATGTCACTGTGTTCACCCTTCTCATCGATCAGAATAGCCATTGCTTTCCCTCGGCTCGAAGCTAATCTACATGAATAAGACCATTGCTCATCTTTCCTTATCTGATCAGTGGGCTTTCCAACTTTACCATGACCTTTGGAGACAGTTTGAGATTTCCGATTGCACTTCACGAAGTCCTTCTTTGTGTAAGTTTGAACGTGAGTCTTAGACTCATCAAATCTGACCCTCTTCTTGACCACGTTCGATGCAATCTTATGGAACGTCTCTTCATCATCGCTCCAATCATGGACAAGTGCAGGAGTAGCCTTTGAGCTTGGTGCTTCGGTGTTGGGAGCAGTGTTAAATAGATGAGGATCGTGGCGTTTGTTGCATTTGTCTCCATACCGACACTTGCCCTTAGCCCAATGCCAGCATGGTTCATCAATCTTCTTGGTCTTGTTTGCCGGAGATTGACTTCTTGGAGTTCCTGGCTTCCGACCATTCCCTTTTGCGTTCTTATTCGCCTCGAACACCTTTTGATCATGACTGTATTCACAATCTTTGCCTTTTCTGCATGATTTCTTGATGAAATGGAAATGGCATGGGATCTTCTTCTTGGATCTAGGGCTGGTACTTCGGCTGTTTGCTCGATCCTTTCCTTTCCCTTGACCTTTTCCTTTTCCTTTTGCATGCTGTTTAGGCTGAGGTGATGGTAGAACTGGAGCTGCATCGGCCTTGGCCTTCGCCTTGGGCGCTGCCTTCTCCTTGGGAGTAGCTTTAGGCTTCGCTTTTGGATTTGCATCCGGTGCAGCGGCAGTTGGGTTCGGAGCAGGAGCTGAAGGTTTGCCGCCACCTGCAAAGTCTCTCGCATACTTCTCTCTGGCGGCCACATGCTTGTCCTCTCTGATTCTGGAGATGTGCCTCTCGATGACGTCCAACAGGTAGCGATAATTTCGTCTTTGGTCTCCTTCCATCCATGACTCGTACTGCTTGATGTCGAACATCATAAGACTCGAATTTCGAATCTTCTTGTATAGAGCATCACGAAGCCAATCGTCAGGAGGTACATCATCCGGCATCATGTTTGATACCATCTCCATCCATTTCTCGTAGAACACTTCTAGGTTCGAGTCACCGAGATACTTCATCGATACGATGTGTTCCATGGTGAATGATGTTTCTCGTTGACCTGGGGTTCTGAAGTGCTCCAGGATCATAGCCAAGATTTCCCGTCCCATGACATAGGTTCCTCTTCGACTATGACTTTGTGTTCTCAATCTCAATTTGATCGCTACATGACGAGCAACATCACCGGCTTGGGCTATCACGTTTGACAATGCAATTGACAACTTGGCGTCGATGGACTGATACCGTTGCCCTCCACTGTCATTCAATAGCTCGATGTCAGGATTTGGTCGAATAGCCGGCTGTAGCCATGCTTCCCATGCGGCCTTATCCCCGTCATTTGCCGAAAGAACAACACTCTTGATGAGATCTGATTGCCAAACCCCAAGATTCTGTTGCTTTGGCCATGGGCTAACATAGACTTTGTCAGCCTCTCGTCTTGACATTCTCGGTACTTCTTCTGCAGTGTAAGCCGCTGTGGAGACATCATCTGCTGAATCGCGTTGTGATCCTCGAACTGAAGGTAAACCTGGAGGTTCAGGAGGTGGTCCTGGGCCGTTAGGCCCGAAAGGGTCCGGAGGTCCATCAGGGTCAGGCGGACCGCCCCATCCACTCGGTGGCTTGTAATAGTCCCTCTCAGTTCCGCCAGCGATCTTGTTGTCAACCTCTTTCAGCAGATCAGCGATTCTTTTGCTTGATTGAGAATGCTGTTGTTGTTGAGGAGGTACAGCATGCCCACGATAGGAATGAGCCACATTTGTCTCATAAGTCAACTCCTTGTCGATCTGCGAAACCCAAGATTTCAGAATAGCGTTTTCACAGTTAGCCTCACTCACGTCATTCTCCAGTTTGTCGATGACTAGTCTGGATGCGAGATCGGAGTTGGGAATGCCTGCCGAATAGGGAAGTGTGTCAGGACTGATCCTAGCCATAGATGTTTCAGAATCCTTGAGACTTTTTCTCAGTTCATCTAAGTGACGTTTCATGTCAACAATCTCAGAATTCTTGATGCCAATCTTTTCATCCCTATCCTGGATTTCCCCCATGAACATGCATGATCTCTCATATTGTTGAACACCACTAGCCAATTTCAATTTTCGCTCACTCTCTAGTTCAGATCTTAGAGTTCGGACCTCAGCATTGGTGAGGGACGACGTCCCTACATCCGCAACTTCAGCCAATCTTTCTTTCAATAACATGTTTTCTTGTAAACATTCATGAACTTCATGATCTAGATCCTGAACCCTAATTTGAGCAATTTTGGCTTGATTACGTAGATCTTCAACAAGCATCTCATCGGGGCCACGACCGTCGGTCGTAGTACCCTGAGTCAACGATCTCCGTAACTTCGTGTTCTGCAACTTGATCTCATCCTTTAACTCGCAGTTCATCTCCTGCTCATTGGTGTAGAGCTCTTCATAATGCTCGGCCCTTGCGATCGAATTCACGCTGGCCTGTGATTCAAGCCTCAGGTGTGATATCGCTTCGGCCTCTTGGTTCCTGTATGATGCAATTCTTTTGACGGTATCATGTTCGGTATTTCGATGCTTCAGATCGCTTTCCAGTTTGGCCTGATTTGCCTCGAAAACCTTCTTCCTAGATTCTCTAGTGATCTCGTCAATACTGCTTTCATACAGCTCGGCCTGTTTACGAGACTGAACCAAAGCTTCACTCAATAGTTGATTCCGTTCAGATAGCTCATGAACTGCAATTGACTGTTGTTGGCTAATCACTTCAAGTTGATTGCTAGAGAAGGATGCCATTTCGGATCGATTACGATATTCCATGATTGAGTTCTGGAAATCTGTTTGCATTTCCTGACCTTCATTGTACAGTCGATTGGCAATATCGGTGGTTAAGACATTGGTTTGATGAAGTTGTTGCAGTCTTGCCTCCGTATTACCCAATAGTCCTTGAAGGTGATGTACTTCATCCTTGTACTCCTCCTGGATCTCCATACCACGTTGATGGATCCGTCGTGCACCATGTTCCATTAGGGCACCTCGGCGCTCAAGGTCTTGGATGCGTATTGTTGCACCTTCATCTTCCTGAGATGCTACCATTAATTCTGCTTGATATTCTGCAACCTCATTCGCGGAACGTGACAATCTATGATTGAGTGCACTGACTTCATCAAATACATTCTGGTTGTGTTCCTGAAGATACTCGGTGAATCTAATCTCGATGTCATGAATCAGTTGATCTCTAGATGCGGCGTATGCTTCCATTTGGTTCAACTGACTACGTAGGGATTGACATTGTGCCCGTAGTTCTTCTATCATGGCAATAGGTTCACTAGCCACAGAAGTATCCGTTGATCTCCTCTTAACACGACTATCCCCGGTCCTCTCACCAATTCGGTCAGTCACGGCCCTGGTGGATCTGTCCCTAGGAGTAGTTCGTCCTCGAGATGGTCGATGCCCTTGGCGGACAACATCACTCCGAGGACTGTTTCGAGAAGATCTTGGTGTACTTTGGGTGGATATCCTTCGTCTGTTTGTCGTTACTTGCCATCCGGACTGTGTAGTTCGGGTAGAGCGTATCCCACCACTGTCTGCCGTGTCACCAGGGGAAGACTGATTGACCTCCTCGACCGGCATAGCAGTGTTTTCGTTGAAGGTAAACTGTGTGGTGCGCGAATCTCCACTACCGCCTTGCATCTTTGCGATGATGAGCTGATTGGTCCTTTGCGTCCTCAATCAATTGCTCAGAAGGCCCGGCTACCAGCACGCAGGTACCACCCTCCCGACGGGAGAAGTGAGCCCTACGGCTGATAACCTGTGAACAATTTGATCCTTGTTCTGGATTATCCCTTTTGTATGTAGTACCAGTAATGCTGATAGTGCCGGGCAACCTCAGTGCATGGCAAGCGGAGAGCGGTCTTATTTTCCTCGCGCAGGACTTGAGCCAATATCATTGGCGGTCCATGCATGACTGTACACATGTTCATCATGTGCAGCTACACTGTTACCTCGTTCCCCTTCGCAGTATGTATGTATGTATGTATGTTTGTATATATATATATATAAACATATATAATCACTACCCTTTTAAGGGGGGGAACATACCCAAATTGCAAGACACAATTTAAACGTTTTTGAGGGAGGGGGGCCTGGTAAATGTCAGCAAGCATTTATTTTTCTAACTGCGTTCTATTTGCAAGATTTCATTTTAGTAGGTCCCCCACTCTTTACGGGATTTCATTTATGTTCTTAAAAAACGCAGGGGGGGCGTTCAAAATGTACGATTGCCTTTTTGAAAAAGTGCAAGACAATGAAAAACAAATGTGAAGTTGTAGTGTGAAGGTCTGCAAATAGCTGCAGAATTGCAGAAAATCAAAAAATGCAAACTGAAAGTTTGTAGGACCCAAATTGCTTGGTATTTCCAATACATTCTACACTTTTTTTGCGTTTTTTTTTAAAAATCATTTCCACATGTAACATAGAAGTATAGAAGGTATATCCTTCCTTGCAAATTGCTGGAAATTCCTTGCACTTCAAATAAATGTAAAATTAGATGTTGAAGGTCTTCAAATTTACCTCCTACCTATGGAAAAACAATAGAATACAATTAACGATCTCAAATGGACCTCAAAAGGACCTCAAATGAACCGTTGTGGGGTCCCCATGATAAACCCCCTTTATGTACCTACATGATCGAACTTAAACACCCTTCTGCCACGGTTCCTGTCTAGCCCCCCTTATGGCCCTCCAACCATAATATAATTACAATCTACACATGTGTCATGTTGATACATTCCAGTCAGCCCACAGAGTCATGTTGAAAGCCCTACACCTAGAGGTACCACCTCAACCAGGTGCAGAGACTATCAATTGGAGCTTCGAGCCGCTCAGGTACCAAATTGGAAAATGACTAGCAGGGTGCATTGCTCTGTTGCCTAGTGACGTATACAATATTCGGAAATATATAGGTTGATTCCTATGAACTGTTGTGATTCTCTCAGTGAAAAACGAAACGCATGTTTTTAGATGAACCGCTGAATGAGTAATGCTACCTTTAAACACAGTAGCCCATCAAACAAAGTCGACTTCCAGGCCAATTCTGTTCTCCATATCCAAGTACCCAATCCAGCTAACCTCCATGAACAATTATGAGCAGGACCGCTGAGGATTGGTTCCTTCCACTTGATGGATGACACTACTTCTCTGAAAATGTTTTCAAAATGGTTTGACGAATTTTATACTAGAACCTCCTAATATAACATATCTACAACCATCAATCAGGTCAAAACCTGTGGTCTTCCAAATTCCTCCAAGATGCTTGTTCAACATCAGATCTACTGGAAAACCATATTCTTCCCATCCAGTGATGATGTTTACACCAGCCAAGCCGTCAGGCCTCAGGCCGGGTACCTGTTGGGCTTGTACAGCTGAACCTGGCGTGACGACATGCGTATCTGCGTCTGTTCATGATGTGCATCTAGTAAATATACAGATCTTCAGCAGTCTAGCAGCTGCCGATTTATAGTCTATGCTGTGGTCTCAACAACAAAAGCTACCAGGAGGCCATTCTGGAGCGTTTTTCCGCTTGTGATTGTTTGTCTTGGCACTGAGGCTGCCCCAGGGGTCTGTGACATGCTTCCCCAGCGGTTGTGCCGCAGGACTGCAGTTTGTGCAATGTCCCAGGTTTCCTTTTGCTGCTCTTCATCTTATCACATTCCTTCTGCACTGACCCTTATGGCCCTTGTAATTTCTTGCTATCTTCTGTTACTTGCACCCCATGCCCGACAAATCACCCTTGGGTTGGAGGTGGCAGAAAATTCATCTTTCCCGCTCTAGCTTAATCCAAGCCTTGACGTTTGCTTTGTTGGGATGCGTCTGCTTCTGCGAGACAAAATGACTCCACCAAATGGGTGTGTCTCAAAATTTCGTACCCCCAATCCAACCCTCATCATTTTCCCCTTGAAATTCCAATTTCGGATTTACCCCACTTGAGACGCAACCAAATCAAAACCCAGCCTCTTCGATCGGCCAGCCCATCAAATTCCATGGATGATCTTTGACATTGTGTATGAAACCAGTGTCTGTCACTCACCTGTTTTCTCCAACTGATCAAAACACGTTTCTGATTCCAGCAAAAGCCAGCGGACAATCTCTCAGATCAGAAGTTCCCTTTGCATGTTCACTGCAAAAGTCTGGGCATGTTTCGAGGTCAGAAGTCAGCACATCAGAGCGCCATGGCATGCCATGAGTGACTTCTGAGCTCGGATTTGTGGATAAACAAGAGTTCAAACAGCTTTCCTTCCAAGCCACCGGCAACTCACTTTTCCAGCACAAACAATGATTTCTGTGGACGCAATCCACCGGCACCGCCCCCTTTTTTTGCTGAGATCGTGGATGAAAGACAAAAAAGAACTTGAAGACTCTCAAACTCTATCTGTTTTGTCATTGGATTGCACAGAAACGTCAAAGAACCAATGGCTAGGGTCCCTAGGGCCCTCAGTTTCGAGATGTTTGAAGTGGAGCACGGAGGACACGGAGGACTAGCCTGATCTTTGTCAGGTCACATAAACTATGCGCTGCAGTCCGGCTGATCGGGACAGTCCGGCTTGATTTGAATTCCTGGAGGTGATTAGTACTTGATTTTTAGGTTTAATACTGTCATTATCATCTACTATCATCTACTATCATCTACTATAATCTACTATCATTAGACTATCATCTACTATCATTGCTTGTCTTGTGGCTGTAAATTTGTAGCTGCAAAGCCATGTTTTGTTACTTCCTTGGTTTCTGTTACAGCTCCTATCCACAGTGCGGTTCCAAGTCTCTACTCGCAATCAACATCAGTCGCCAAACACATTAGAATTTCCACCTGACCATCTTAGTCGGCACATTAGAACTTCAAATGTGAACCCATATACCCTCTGGTAAACATTCACAGTTTGCTATTGAAAATGGCCCAGTCGAAATAGTGGATTTGCCCATGAAAAAATGATGGATTTTCCATAGTTCCAACTGAACTCATCCCCATCAGCAGGACTTCGCCACACACCGACGGCGCGTGTGCTGTGATCACACCACGTTGGCTTTTAGGCAGAGCCTGAGATCCCCGCGGCCCGCACATTTTGGGATGGACCCGTCTGGAACTGAAACAGTTGTTTTAGATGATTGAATGGTTCAGATTCCTACCTAAACCTACATTTTTTTCGTGGGTTCTGAATGTTTCGTGTCCCAACTTCAACCTTCGCTATGTAGGAGTATGGCTCAAACCGAAGATATCTCTATGATCATTGGCTTCATCCCAAGTATTCTTCGTTCTGCCATCATGATCAAGTGTTGCTTTCATCATATACTTCTGACGTTTTCCGAATGTTCGTTGATAGCAGCCACATCGCGGACATGCGGGCCTACGCCACCCACTGCTGATTTCCCCCATCCATACAACAACAACAACAACAACAACAACAGACCATGAAGTGGTGGATGGCTATGGATGGCTATGGATGGCTATGGATGGCTTCGGTTCTCCCTTCGACATACCCTGTGCGGTACCAATCTTTACATAGCTCCGTTGTCAAACCTGGCTGGAAAATCCCCATCATTCCATGGATTGATGGGAATTGATGGGCGCTTGGGATTTTTCATCCCAATGAGGCTATTTTAAAAGAGGGAAAAAACCCGTGTATTGGTGGTGTATTGACCCAACAATCCCCATCAATGCTTGGTTTCATCCCCATGATTCATGTCATCATATTGTCCAGGATATATCCATGGTGTTCTCATTATGTCCTGATTTGCCCATCATATCCCCTCGTTTGTCCCATTTTTTTTGGCCAAGTTGCGAGTGCAGCTGCGCAACTTTCCAATGGAGCTGCCTGACTGCAGCTTGCGGGAAGCCATGGCTCATTTAGCTCGACTGCGAAATCATCAGAGGGTAACCATCTCGAAAATGGGTCAACAATTCTGAGCCATACAGGGCATACTCAAATGGATGAACCTAGCTTTTCCAAGTTGTCTCTGATTTTGACACAAGATCTTGGCGACTCTCCTGAAGGCAGTGCCCAACGACTGAGGCATCTGCGCAATGGCTCGTGTTCCGACCTGGGGCAATGAGCTACCACCATACACTGGAGATACAACTGACAGCTAGAGCGCTACCATCTGGTTGTTTAACATAGCCATGGAAAATCACCATTTTTAATAGGTAAACTATCTATAAATGGGCCATTTTCCTTGGCTATGTTAAATAACCAGAGCGCTCATATTTGTTGACTGTTGACACACTGCTAGTTTGGTGTAACAAAAAACCTCTGGCACTAAAAAATAAAGCCCAAGAGCGACATAGGTGCTGACAGGTGGCCACTAACCTCGCTTGGAGGTTGTTGGTGAGCTCATGACGATCTGTATGGATGTGCTCGGTCTCTTTCCCAACCTCACAGCTTCCAATATGCAACAAAAGGATGTCTGCTGAACCAGCGTGGTACCTTGTTGCTGTACAAAACAGTCTTTGGGGAAGATCTGTGTCTTTTGCTATCTTTGATATGGGTTTGTCTGAACATGGGTTTTATATACCCTAAAATAATCTAAAATCCCTCAATCCACTGGTTTATCATTATTTCTCCTAGTAAATGGTTATTTTAGTGTACCCCATTTTCAGACTTCCCACAAAGGCTACCCGTTTCGAAGTTCACAGCAAGTTCGCAGCCTGAATCAACCACTTGTCGATCCTTGATGATGTGAAATACCTCAGGTGCAGATCCCCCGGTGAAGCCGCAGTGAATGCATCGAGGCAGATCTCACGTTTCAGCTGCCGAGTTTTTGCAGGAGAGTTGGACACCAAGGCAAGCGCTGATCCAGCAGTTTCATATTGGCCAGCTCATGCACACTCCTGACGGGCGAGGATGCTATCTCGAGTAATTCTTCCATCAGCAACCTGGCCAAATCCTTAACCAAAATATAGATCACTGACAAAACACATGTAGCATGTATATTAATATATATATATTAGTGATAAACAAAACATGCTAATCATATACAGCATATGACCATCCCCACCGTCTTGATTCGTCGCGTTGCCCGCTGGGCGCCCCCACGGGTGGTCCAACTTGGCTTCGATGCGGTGCCTTAAAATGGCCTGCAGCGCATCAGAGACCTGGTCCACGGTGTGCAAAATGTCGTCCTGGACGGCTATAAAAAGAGCCCTGGTGAAACCCCAAGGGCCGGTAGATGATTGGTAAATGGATGTGAAACACCCAGAATTCATGGTATTTCAAATGCTATTGATGAAGTGGTGTCTTTTAAGAATCAGCACAAAAGGAAACATCCACACTTAGATCACAAAATTGAAGCCATGAAAGCCAATGAAAGCCAACAATAAACCTCTAAGGATGGTTGTTTATGGCATTGGCCTTATGTCAATATTGTGGAAATTGGATGAATTTGGATCAGCACTCAGGAGGTTTCATCGTTCTTCGGGATGGTCCTCCACGTTGATCATGAGACTCTCCATGGTCCGTGTGGCAATCTGGAGCACGCTATGGTTCTCGGCGCTGGAATACGCCTTGAGCGAACAACAAAAGCGCTTGCGGCGGAATTCTCGTTTAAAAAACAACTGATAGATTGACATGACACGACGATGTTTTACGTTTATGTTTATTTGGTAAACTATCGTCATCTGATCATAAACATCTCGGCTGTAATTTGTTGGTGAATAACTTTTGATAACAAACTGCCGAGATGTTCCGGGCCCTCAGTGAAACGGGTCCACGGTAACCGTCAGCCACGAGGCAATGGTTCCACCATTGGGCGTCATGGCAAACTCCTCATTGGCTTCTTCATCATCCACCTCGCGAACTGACGCGTTCCTCAGCATGGCAGGGTGATTTCACGAAATGGGGGCATAAAATGGCATAAATATATATATATATATGTGCATAAATTTCATCATACCAAGAAAATGAACACATAAAGAAAACAAACATGTAGGGAAAAAAGGCACTTGGGCAACTTGGGAAGTCCGCAAATCTTCCATCTGAAATCAGCGGTGACTTTCCCCATCCATGGCATGTTGCACCGCCCCAGCCATATTGGACCAAGGAACACAATCCAAACCTTTTCGCTGATGATCACCAGGTTCAAGCACGTCATGCAGCCTGCACCAGGAGATGGAAATCAACACCTGTTGCTTCTCACTGGTTTTCGGGGCTCCATAGCATCAGCGAGTTCTCCAACCCACAGGTGCCTTGTAGAATGTCTAGCGCAGCTTTGTACAGACTCAGTGGCGCGCATCTGGGTGTCCAATCTGGGTGCCCGAGTAGTTTTCCATGATTTTCCCTGCAACTTTCCAGCCACAACCAGTTGACTTTAGGATCGGCATCTACAACACACCGCCCAGCGGCCCAGCACCCAGCCCTGTGCAATCGTGCGACTCTATTCTGAAGGGCGTGTGGGGCCCCGCCATGATCATTTGCTTCGGATCAGCCTGCAGAATCTCCCAATCACAGCACCATGGGCAACGCTGAAACGCTCCAGATTTTGGGGACAGAATTTTGAAAGTCCAAAGCACTTCAAACTTCAAAACATTTACCAAGTTTACCATCCAAAACCTGAATTAGTATGGACAGAGCCTTCATGTATACATTATTTTACATCAAACACTGGACGCCAAATCCATGCACTGCAAGGGTTGCCTATGGTTTCCCAAGAATTCACCGCAGAAACCAATTCCCCTTGGCGGCCTCTACGCACAGCAGCTTGGCACGAGACATGCAGGTCTCTGCCTCGATCAATGCATTTTGCAAGTCCTCAGTTCATCGGAAAATCTCAACAAAAAATGATCTGCGGAAACCTATTGAGGTAGGGAAGTCCGGGTTTCAGGAATTAAATGGAATTCACTCAAATTTTGACATGAATTTCTGGGTCCTAGAAATTCTTCAAATAATCTCAAATACAGTATCTGAAATTACTGCAGGGTTTCGAAATCCGGGCTTCAGGAATTTAGTGATTTCAAATCCAGGAATGGGGACATACTGAGAGTGGACATCCCAAGAGCTGGTGACTTTTGCGGTGCCACCAAGCATCTGGCAGATTGCTCCTTGGTGGAGATCTCTTGATCCCAATCCCTCCCGAGTATCCCTTATTTTCAAGGGAATCTGCATCCATTGGTGACAATTTTTGTGCATCAAAACGAGAAACATCCCGAAGATTGGTTTTTCATAGCTTGTTTGTTTCATCCTTGGATTTCCACAAATCATAACTATCATAAGCCATCAACCCCTTGGCCATCCGCCATCATGTTTCATCATGTTTCATCATGTTTCATCGCTGCTTCCCACATCCCACCATCCCAATCCAAGGCCTTAAGATCGCCTGGAGCCCAGACATTCGATCGTTGTAGCCCAAGAAGATACGATCCAACAGCGCTTGCATCTCGGTGACCTGGAGCCGGAGAGAAACGAACCACCGGGTGAACCCCCGCTTCCCCTGGAACCATCTGGAACCGCTTCCCCTGTTTACTGATTGATTTTACTGTACAAAGTCATGAAATCATTGATTTTGAAAGATGAACCCTTTTCAAATGGTTTTCTGCCAATGGACATGTGAATAATTTCCCGCCATCGCTGTCAAGGTACCGCAACTTCTGCGGGCCCTTGTCGTTTCAACAAGGTATCGATCAACATTTGCACGGCCACTGCCATTGTGATCATACCCAACCTCACAGGTTTCAGGCATTTCGTGACAAGCTTCACAGGTTATCACAGCTTCACAGGTTTCAGATCTGCGGATTCCGAACTCTCCAAGCGCTCTGTTCATGTCCCAGGTGCTCGGAGTAGCGCGTTTGCAACACATTTCCACTGAGGCTGGGGCCTCAAAGTCCGTTGCGTTGTGAGCCGTGGCGATCTGATACTCTTGAGGGCTTGGTTGATGAAAATTATCAGTATATACTATCCATATCTATCCATTACTGTCAAAATAATGGGTTTATAATGGGTTTATAATGGGTTTATATGGGTCTATACCTATCCAATATTACTTGGGGCTTATCATACTCGGAAACGAATTCAATGAATAGCTGCAGTTGCCGCTTTTCAAAGGATTTGCTGATCAGCTTCGCCTGGAAAAATACTAAGAGCTTTCATCACCCCAATTTGGGGCGAAACCTTTGTATCTCTGTGCGTGTTGTAGCAGTCAGAAATCCAATACCAGCCTTCCCCTCCTAACCTTAAACTATCATAAACTATCTATATCCTGTTAAAAAAAAACTCAAATCATGAATTTAGAAAACACATAGAACAACAAAAATCGTTGGTAAAAAAAAAACATGTTTTCTTTCGATCAATTCACCACCTTCGGTTGCTCAACTCCTGGGACCCGAAGTCCCATTTTGACCAAACCTGGGTCAGTTGCTGTCCACCTGTTTGACCATGAAGCCTCTAACATTGTAATCTTCAGGTGATTTCATGTGAAAATTGTGAAATCACCATGGTTTTAGGTTTTTTTTACACATCAAACGTGTCGAAACCATGATGAAATCATTCGGAACAGCCAGGTTTTTCCATGACTTTCCCACCTTAAAAACTCAACCCTCAACGGCCAAGTCGCTGTCTGAGACGCAGGGTTCCATCAAGGGATAAACACCAAAGCCCGCCACCAAGCAGCCAACCAGGGACCAGGTTGCAGATGTGTAGTACATGTAGGAGAAAAAAGTGACCTCACCAGGATTTTATTTGCGATTTTTCTGGTATGTATCTATTTTTCTGGGAAATAGTCACTGGAATTTGATCAATGTATCATAATGTCCATGTAATTCGTGATTTTTCTGACTGGTAAGACTTTGTTCTTGGCTTCTCACATGTGTATCATGTGTGATGATTCAATCATGTAGGACCATACCAGACTTTATTAGGAAAGGTCACCTACGAGTAGATCATCTTGGGCATCAACATGAATATGGTGTGCACAATGTGCACCACGGGTTCTATTTCTAGGATTTCATCCCATGAATCTTGGTTTCGACATTGGTCGCCTCTCACCCAAAAATCCCCAGATCTGAGCAGCCCACGTATGTCCAAATGGAGAAGAACGCGGCGAGAGAGCGAATGTTTCCGCACCCCGCAATGGCGAGGCCAGACAAAATCAGAATTGGCAACACCTGGAGCCAGTCAACTCGTCAACCGCAAGAGCTGTCACTGATTGACGTTTTGCCATTGGTTATTCCAAGTACTCCAACACCTCAACATATATCCGCCGACCCCGGCCAATGCAAGGGGGAGCGCGTAAGGGAAAAAATATGATGCAAGCAACGCAAACAATGCAAGCAATGCAAGCAATGCGAGCAACAACAACAACAACAACAGCAACAGCAACAGCAACAACAACAACAGCAACAACAACAACAACAACAACGAAGAGCGCAACGACAATGCCAATGCGAACGCCTCAACATGGGCCAACGTAGGCCCAACATAGGCCAACGTCGCTCCCAAGAGGCAGCATGGGCCAACATAGGCCCAACATAGGCCAACATGGGCCCAACATAGGCCCGACATGGGCCCAAGATGGGCCCAACATAGGCCCAACTTGGGCCAACATAGGCCCAAGATGGGCCCAGGATGGCTCAACATGGGCCCGACTTGGCCCAACATGGGCACAACCTGCGCTCAACATAGGCCCAGACTGCTTCCATACAGGCAAGCACTGCGCATTATGCCTGCCTCAGTTCTCAACATAGCCCTCCCTGGGTTTGCGCGGAGAATCTCGGCCCAATCTCCCACACCATAAGCCAAACATCGTTGCTTGGCCGGCGCCCGGCTGTCAGGCGTAAGCCTTTAAATCCTTCACTCTGCTGGGGCCCGTTTTGATGGTACCTAAAATGCCGTTTTGCCACATTTTTCGGAAACCAGAGATGCACAAAACACTGCAAATACTACTGTTTTTGAAGGCAAAACAACAAAAACAAGGGCGTTTGCACACAGAAGCTGTTACATACAGACGCTGTTACACAAAGAAGTCTTTACACAGAGAGCTTTAACCGACAGGCGCGTTTACAGACAGAAACTTTTACGCAAAGAAGTCTTTACACAGAGAGCTTTCACACACACACAGAAGTTTTTACACAGAGAAGTCTTTCACAGAGAAGCTTTTACACGCAGAAACTTTTTCACAGAGAAGTTTTTACACATCCATGAATATGTTCAAAAAAACATAAGGAATATATTTCTGAAGCAGCAGGTCCTCATTCAATAGTTTTCAAGCCCACCCTGCGATGACATCGGGTCAAGTAATCCGGCGGAGCCGACGATGAGCGTCAGCTCAAAAATAAATATAACTGTGTAATGAAATTAAGTAGGACCCACTGAACCTCCAAAAGTCAAAAATCCCCAGGCCTTCCCCAGGAGAACTCCTAAGAGTCGGTGGAGGTTGTTGGTAAATGCCGTGCTTTGATACTTGGAGATCAACAAAGCCAATGTCGCAGGCCTTGGATCAATGGCCCATCTGGGAGAATGTGCAGAGAAGAGCAAAGTCAGTGAATATTTTTCAATGTTCTCCAATGATCAATTCGCCATCTGGTCTCCAATTCAGAGCAATGTCCAGCGTCAGAGAAAATGCATGAAAATGCCCCATCTGGTCCAAAGATAGGCGAAGATCGCAATTCGCCAAGTAGCATCACAGCACTATACCTCTTGAAGATGTAGTTTTCGAGCCTGAGCCACTGCTTCACCACGGGAAAATTAAAGACAATCCGATGGTATTTTGGCGAACATCCCCAGATTTTTGTGAGCTACATTCCCTAGTGTTGGGTTCGTTCTATGTTGCTTGTCACTTCACAATACAGGGCATCACTACAAATTTTGAAGGCATCAATTTTATCCAGGCGCCAAGATGAAACGAGACGAGGAAGACCGGGAGGTGCAGCAGCGGACGACGATCCAAAGGAGACAAGTGCAGAGATGAAGAGAGGCAATAAGGAGGAAGGCAAGCAAGTAAACGAAGTATTCACAACAAAATACCAAAACCGACATGTTAGTCTGATTGGAAGGCGTCCAACAGATCACTGCACATCGGTTAAACACATGTCCTTGCGCGGATCTCTTCAAGCCTGATCTAAATGATCCTTTCAGGGATCGTGCACTGTGTTCTTATGGTCTCTGCTTATGCATTCTTATGCTATGGTTTTCTTCGCATCAAACTTCAAAAAAATTACACGTGGATTGGGAAGATCATGCCAAACTATGTGAAACTCTTAAACGAATCGAGGATGATGATGATGATGATGATGATGATGATGATGATGATGCAGAATTCACTCTGAGGGCCGAAGGAATCCGGCAAATCACTTCAAACTCTAAAGCCTGCTTCCAACTGGAAAAAAACAAGCAATCTTTGTATCTCTTTGTATTTTCTGTTGTGTTTTCTCTTGAGTTTTTTTTTTAAATGTATGTTTTCCTATTTTTTCATTTTCTGATGATTGATGAGCTTGATTGGCATTCTGTCATGGCACCAAAGTGGCACCTGAGACCACTGAGCCCCATGAGACATCCATCCAGGGCCAAGATGCATAATGGCTAAAAAGAAGACCGCGGAGATTCCAATGAAGTTCCGTACCGCAAACTCCAAGTGTTCGCGACCTTTCAGAAACGGATGAAACGGATGAGATGTTTTAGTTTTTTTGAGTGATCGAGGGATCCATGATTTGTCTGTGATAATGACCATTAATAGTGGATTTTCCCATTAAAAATGGTGATTTTCAATAGCTATGTTAAATTACCAGAGGGTATATAATGTGCATTATTGATCATGATTGTGCATTGATGCCTTTCCCATCGGCACAACACGACCCTGTGAACATCTGTGAGAGTATGGTCGCCACCAAGCGTCTGAACATTTTGCTCGGGCTCCAAGTGTTTTTGAACCTCACGGGAGAGGCATAGGAGATCCTTTTTTAACCAAGAAAAACGGCGACTCACAAGAAAGGCAAAGAAAGTTACATAACTTGACCCAAAAAGGAAATGTAATCAACAAGCATCACCGAGCATGGCTTGGCACTTGCTGTCTCTTCCTATTGCGAATCTACTGAGGTGGCAGCCCTTCCCAACAACCCTTCATCAGCAAGATGAAGTTGTCGCCTCTCCAACAAGCCCACTGTTCCTGGCTCGTCATGGGTCTCTCACCTCTGCGTGCACATTGTATATGTAAAAATGATGCATACAGACATGTGTATCCGTACCTGACTATGTCTATGTGTCTACATGCCAGAGTGTGTGTGTGCCACAAAAAAGCGCGTGCGCCTGTGCGGGTGCGGGTGCGTGTCCGCTGGGGAACATTGCAGCGGCCAATGAAGACGCTGCAATGTTCCTGTGTAAACATGCCTGTTTCTATATTATATAGTCCCGCCCCTGGGCGCATATAAATCGCAGCTGGGGGGGACCTATAGTTTATCGCTGTTGGTTTTTACTGTCAACGACCCCTGCGAAAATATCTGTGTATATATATATATATAATTATATATATGTATTTACCGTGTCAATTTGTTTTTGTTTGTTGGTGTCTGTTGCACGTCCAATGCATTCCACCTTCACAAATCGATAAGCTGTTCTGAGAAAGTGTGTGTGTGTAGATGCAAACACGTCCCTAGTGGCGTGGAATGCGGCGCCGATATCAGTGCTGTTGGGTAGCTGATTTTTTTGTTTTTCAGCTTCGACATCGGTGCATCGGAAATCCGCTTGGGTTTCTCAAGTGTTTCGAGATGTTTCGAGTAAGGCCACCACTGAAAAATTATGGCCATCGAATCATCGGAAAGTATGGAAAGTGTCGCTCTCAAATTGTCCCCATGCAGCCGAGCCAGCCAGCGCCACCTTCTTGTTGCAGATGAGTTGGCTCAAGTCTGCTGCCTTTCGCGCAGTGAAGGATAGGCTGAAAACCAAGGTAGTTTCCTTGGCGCTGAGTCTGACACCAGAGAAAGGTGGCGTTGAATCTCCAACATAGAAAAGTCCATCACGAGTTGAATCTATTTTAGTAGGATATCACATTTCTATTTTTTTTGAGGTGACTGTGTATCTGATCATATGAATACATGGAAGTATTTCTACGAAAAATGCCATGGGAACCAACGTGGAACTATTCCTCCAAAAAACAAATGAGGTCGGAAGCAGCGATTAGAAGCACATATTCTTTTGAAAAGAACAACATGGATTTTACACAACAAAAAATCCGCAAATATCCCAGAGAAAAAATCCAAAACCCTCAAGTCGTCAGACTCGTCAGACCATGTTTTGGTGGTTTTGGTCAAGGCTCATCTGCCAAGTCCTGATTCGGGCGCAGACTCTTCTTCCGATACTGCTGCACCTGAGAGTAACACAGCTGTCGGAATTTCACAACCACTTCTATGGGCAGAATCTCCTGACCCCCAAAGATTCACCAATTCGCACGGCTTGGAGCTGGCAACGGCTGGGCACCCCTGAGGTCAACACCAGAAATTTTTGGAGTTTGTGCACGTGAATGGCTGACTCATGGATAAATTTGTTCCTGGGGCGACCCACGTTTTTTCGAATGCCGGCAAAGCCGGCACCCGATCATGGCCCAAATGCACGTGGTAAGATCAAGCACAAGAGGTCGGTAGCTGACGTGACAACACGTATGTGGCACACTCATCAGCCACAAGAATGTCCAAGAGTCATGCTCTTCCGATCCTTTCTCCCTGCATAGGGCGCACCTTGGGACCCGCCATGGGTCGGTCAAAACGTGTGCCGCAACGGCCACCAACGGCTGGCTGGGTCGGTGGCGGATGCACATCTCCAGCAATTGCGTGGCTTCTCTAACCAGCGCCTCCACAGACAATTCCTGAAAAGTTGGACATCCTTTAGATTACTCAATGATTATATATACAGTATATAAAAAGTAAACATACCTCTAGGAATTCTATGTGATTCTCTGGAGATATCTCTGGATGCAGTTTTTTTGTCCCAAGATTCTTGGAGAATTCCTTTGCTCAGCGCCTGCAAATGCGGCTGCAAATCAAGGATGAAGTCCTCAACTCGAAGCCAGCCAGTTCAACAATGTTCAACACATGTCGACCAAAATTCCAACCAAATCACCTCCCATAAACCATGGTTTTGGTATGTATGTATAATAATATATGTATATATATATAGGTTATAAATAACTTTCATCTTGTGAAAGCCATGTCAGCCATGTGCTTGGAATCCCAAAATTCCATCTCCGTCCTGGTGCTGCCCTTGGAAATCTTCATTGAGGACACACCACTTCACCGCCGGGAGCACATCAAACATGTCCTAACGGCGCAACACTGCGGGCCGACGGCTGTGAAATGCTGTCATGGCCATGCTCTGCATGTTTCTATATCTATCTATATATATATATATGTTATATATATATATATCTGTACACATATTGTAGTGGGTGTATAATCATGATGAGTGTTTGTCTCAGAGTTGATATCATCAGCCCTCTGATTGACCATGTTTGGGACATCCGTTCACAACAAACACGGTGGGTCAAGCATAATTGGGAGAAGGTGGCATGGGTACATGACCAAAGCACATCCCATCATTCATTCGCCCAGGATCATTCAGCAATCGAGAAAACATGCAGTACATTGAGGAAATACGAGACCAATGGGAGCACTATATACTAAAAAACAATCTACTGGGTCGAAAATTCCACAGGGTCTCCAATTCTGTCACCATGCCCACTACAAAACATGCACACATCTTACCAAAACAAACTATTTGACAAGAAAAAACGCCGTCCAAAAAGTCATTAGACCACTGCTAGACGGGGACTTTACAAACACGACACAACATTCAACAAGGATATTTACATCAACAACACCTTCCAATCAGCTCCTGCATATTCTGTTGGATCACCAGCAATTCTTGTCTCGTTGGATCATGACGGCCCAGTAAAGCGGATTCCCACCAGGCGGCCTCTGCAAACAGAAGAAAATCGGGCGTTTGGGAGGGAAAAAAAACTTCGGTGGTATCCCCAAGCAGCAGTAATTTATTTTCGTCCGATATTTGCTGGAACTTGACTTAAAAGCTGCGCCGACACACTCCCGGAAGCGCACCGGAACCTACTAGAAGCCTCGTTGAACCTGGCCGCACCAAAACCCTTCCCGAACCTTCTCCAGAACCTTCTCCGGAACCTCGTTGAACCTGGCCCGGCTCTCCACCACAGCCTTCCGGAACCTCCGGAACCTCGTTGAACCTAGCCCGGCTCTGCACCAAGCCTTCCGGAACCTTCTCCAGAAACTCGTTGAACCTAGCCCGGCTCTGCACCAAAGCCTTCCGGAACCTTCTCCGGAACCTTCTCCGGAACCTTCTCTGCAACCCTGTTGAACCTGACCTGGCTCTGCACCAAAGCCTCCCAGACTTTCTCCAGAACCTTCTCTGTAACCCCGTTGGACCTGACCCGGCGCCTGCACCAGTGCACACCGAAGCTATTCTGGGCTAAAGATCCCATTGGCTTACGCTGTTGGGGAAAACACCTATTTATGTAGGTAGATGAAATTTATGATGATATTTATGATGTATCTATATTAACAACCCTGTACAATACAGCAGTCAGCTTCCTGGATCCATCACCTGCAGATTGGAATTGATGTTCATTTCCAACTCCTGAAGCGCTTCAATCTTGGCCTCGATTCGATAACCTCAGAATCGAGATGTCAAACATCCCAGAAAATCAACTCAAAAAAGCCTTGGAAAAATATGGAGTGCCCAACAAAAAACACAGATTAGTTCCAAAGAGTTGGAATACTTGGAATTGATATGAAATTACCCTTGACTTGAACTGTCGCAAAAGGAAAAAAAGAGTGCCTGGCAAAACTGCCCACACAGATCCCAGATCCTGTCTCAGTCCTTGAGTTCGACGGTGGAATATGCCAAAACATGTGATTTTCATTGGGTATTTAAAAACAGAGTGAAGCAAAGATGCAACCACCAAAATTCATCATGTTCTCGCGTTTTCACCTAATTGCGAAAACAGTGGTTTTTTGTTGAGTTCTGTTGGTTTTTCATGGTTTTTCCCCTTTTTTTGTCCCAGGTTTTCCCATGTTTTCCCATGGCCCCTTTTTTTCCAACCATCGAAGGGGCACCCCCTGAGTTCCCCACGTTGCACACTCGGCTCCGAGCCACAAATGTAATCCACGGACTCACACCTGGCTCGAAGGGTTTCTTTTTGACCAACACTGGCCATTTTAGATCATTAAAAGCATTAAAAAAAAGGTAGAATGTTCTAAACTATATAACTGAACCACTGGATTCAGGGCAGTATACTCAGTATACCACCATTTCTAGAGAAAAATCGGTGAAATGCTATGTGCCAACCATCAAAAACTCTGGAATATGATGACAATGCTGATAAAGCCGTTGTATTTTCGGGATACCCCGTCTTTGGACAAACCTACTTCCCCTCAATTTTCGCGGATTTCGAAAAGGCTTTGTGTACACCATAAGTCATGTCAAAGCTGAGAAGTCTATTTGGGTTTGAAAACTGTAAGAAAATCCCAAGTTCTGTAGTTTACGACGACATTGTCCCAAATGGCTACAGTAGATGATGTTAGTTTGGGGTATATATATATATAACTATTTTGGTTTGGGATCGGTTTTTCAAGTCGAAGCTAAATTTTGCCACTTGGGGGCAAGGGCGCAGTTATCTGAATGACTTGCCAAAGATTGGTTTGTCAGGTTTGGGGGACCTCAAAATCCATCCAGTTTCGGAATGAAAAGAGAATCTTCGCTGAACTCCATCCTTGTCGATCCGACGACGAGGATGAGGATGAGCATGATCATGAACATGATAGAGTTGATGATGATGATGTTGATGATGATGTTGATGTTGATGATGATGATGCTGCTGCTGATGATGATGATGATGAGGAGGAGGAGGAGGATGACGACGACGACGACGATGATATCATATTGTGCGACTGATCAAGTATGACAAAACGAACCGCAAATCTAGAGCCATCAAAATGCCAAAAAATGATGAAACATTGAAACTATATGAAACATTATGAAAGTATCCTTGTGATATCTCCATTTTTCTTAGTTCAACCACCCCATGGCCAGTGGCACCAGATGGCACTCAAAGTCTTGGCCATCGTGGCCATCTCGCGATAGGCTTTCCTGCCGATGCCCGTGGTTCCTAATGGCATGGCATAGCTGAACATCATGGAAAATCCATTGGAAAGTCCATTGGAAAATCCATTGGAAAATCCATTGGAAAATCGCTGAAATCAGCTGAAATCAGCAATGCACAGTCTGAAATGTACCACAGGCCACCACGATTGCCACAGCCACAGGCCACGCCTCTCATTCAACAGTGGGCACGGGACAAAGGTCACAATCACCGCGAAGATGCAGCCCAGGATGGTGGTGACGAAAACCTGATATGGTGATCGGATGTGATCGGCAAGGTGCGCGAAGCGATCCACACACAAAGTTCCTTAAAGCACCAACTGTCGTGGTAAATTGGTAAATCATGTATAGATTCATATAGATTCTATAGATGTGTACCAAGTCATACTCGGTGTTTTTTCTACCAGCAATACCATGTGCTGCAGCCAAGCAGCAACAAACCAGTACCTTGGCACCCACAACAGGGAGACAAGGCAACCTAATTTGTGGCCCTGGCGGGATGGTTATGGTTTAATTGATATTGACCCAATGTTGCAAGATTACGCCATGAAAAACAGGAGATTGACCTCATTGACATGAGGCCGGTGGGTCAAGCAAGATCCACCAAGTGGCTCACTCAAACAGATCAGTTCAAAGAAGACCTTGTCGTAGTCCGGGCAGGGAGTTCTTCCAGTATCTGGGTCGATGAAATCCATCATGAAGAAGAAGTGCCACGACATCCCTCAGCAATTGCTGGGTGCCCAAAAAGTACCCAAAAAGTGCCCAAAAACACTCGGATGTTACTGATGTTACCCCCGGACGCTACGGGTCATTAGAAACCCAGAAACTGTCGGATTTTACCCCCACTTGGTACCCATCCAATTGTGGTCCCCAATTTTCGACCCAAAAAACTGGCGGGAAATCCTCCATCTGTTGTTGACCAAGGGACCGAATTTGATCGTGTTGATCTGCGAGTTCGACAGCATAAACCTGGTGGCGAAACTGAGGCTCCAACTAATCCAACTAGTACTGGTTGGTTATGGTTCATAGATGTAGAAATAGTTATCCTATGTTATCCTTATGGGTAGTCTCCAAGAACCTGGGATAACCTGGGTATCAATCATCTTCCTTTGTCAATCAACAAATAGCATGGATTCCATCCTGGCTCGGCCACAGATCCAACAGATCTGCCAGGCTGCAAGAAGAGAACGCCCAGGGTGTCCAGCCAACCGATCCAACTGCGATATCCTGGTGACTCGTAGCTCCAATCTCCTGCCATGGTGAACCATGGTGAACAATGCAAGAATGGATGCTACATGATGCACTGTTTATCGTGCCGAAATATACCAAAATCACTGATTTGATCTGCCTCCCAAATTCCTCTGACTCTATCCACATAAAAAGCCCCGTCATTCCTGGTATCCCCAGTATCATCCACTATCCCCATCAGATCCTTTCATTTTTTTCAGCTGCAGCCAGTCATCTCCTTCTTTACACAACGCTTGAGCGATCTCTTCCGCGGTGCATTTGTGGCCCTGGCGGCTGATCTCGATGCGGATCTGAGGGTCTGAGGGGTGAGATTTCCAGCTGGCAAACTGGGACCCACCAAGGCACCAAGGCCTTCCCACCCTTGGGAAAGAGGAGCGACATGATGAAGCAATTCAGGCCTTGGCTGCTTAGATTGGCTTAGATGGCTTAGATCCCAAATTTCAGAGGCAGTCTGCGTCTGAAAAACAAACTGCACAGCACTAGATCCAAAGAACACAAAAAGGTGACTCCAACAATCCTTTTTCCAACCCTGAAATCCAAAAAGATAGTGAGTCCTTTTGTAACCTGAACGAGATTAGACGAGAATCAGCCACTAGGCCAGTTCTACATGCTTCCATCCGTTCCATCCGTTCCATCCGTTCCATCCGTTCCAACCATGATCCCATCGCCACCATCGCCAGGCGGCATGCGGCAGAGGTTCCAATGAAGCCCTGCCAACAGAGTTGGATCGTGGTCCCAGTTCCTCCAAAGACCGAAAAGACGATCATCCTGAGCCGCCGGGGCGCCGGATGCCGCCGGATGTCACCATAAGGTGATCACATTTCTGTCGTTGGATGTCACATGTATATAATGTCACAACTTTTAAAAGTCCCAGAAATATGCTGGAAATTCAAATATCATGGACATGTCTCAAGTGTGGTCATGTAGATGTGATGCCAGTGGAACAAAAGACATGATTCGAAATGCCTGAATTGCGATTATTGGAAGACTATCTCACTGCGAAGATCAGGGTGATGACTCTCTGTTTTAAAGCCATCTCAGAATCCTTGCAGCACTCTTGCAAAAAGCAGTTATTCAAGGTCGTTGTCTTTGTCATCATTGTCATCGTCATCAGATGTTATCTTATTTCATCATCTCTTCCATGGAATCTATTTCAGACTCCCGAATGATGGTGCCGCTATTCCCATAAGCTTCCCATACTATTCCCAATTTGCTAGTATCATAAATCAAACCAAACTATTCCCATACTATGACCATATGGTACCACCAATGGTATCATAAACAATAAATCATATGCATTGATAAACATATCAACAAACTATTCCCATACCCTCTGGTAAACAAACATAACTGTGGAAAACCACCATGCTATTTATGGGCAAATCAACTATTTCGACTGGGCAATTTCCAATAGCAAACTGTGAAAGTTTACCAGAGGGAAACCATGAAAACCATTGATATCCCGATATCCCCATTAACCATCATTAACCATTGATATCTATGGTTTTTCACCAGAGGAAATCCTTTTTTTCCATCTGCCCGTGCGCCACCAAGTCTCTGCACCACATTGGGCCAGGTCTGGGACCATTTCTCGGGCCTCAAAACAAACAGTTTTTCGCCACGGCGAGTTTTTCGGCACCGTGAATTGGTGATGGGATTCTGTACAATCAATAAACATGCATAGATAACATGCATACTTATCTATCTATATCTACATATATATATATTGCACATATCATGATACATACATAGAATATATATATATAATTAAATACAAAAATGTGTGTGTGTGTGCGCATGCAATGCATGTCATGTGGTGTAATGCAACGCAATGCGATGTGATGTAATGTATCTGTATATGTGCTACTATGTGTGCATATATATATATATGTAGAGGATTGAAACAATGAAATCAACTGTTATCTGTCCATGTTGAGTAGCACTCGTGGATTGTTCCTATAATCACTCACAAGTGAGGATGCTTCCAGGAAGGTTGTGCCTTTGCCATGATGCCATAGAGCCATGGTTTAAATCCCAGTATGACACGATGTTAGCTAATCCCCAACACAAATAGGGATTGACCATCAATAGACATTTTCACGGGATTTCATGGTATCAAAATAAACTTTTTTCAGTTGAAATCCCCAACAAACACGATCCAAGTCCCAACTTCAACACCGACACCTGGGTCACCTGTCACCTGAGTGTCCCAACAGAATGCCACACCAAAGGTCGGTGAACACATCCTTCGAACTGATGCCGACCGGTCGCCTACAAGCCGTGCCGCAACGAAATGAACTCAAAAAAAGGGATGGATCGGATGGTCAAAATCTCCGATGTTTGTCTATTTATATATCTATTTATCATGATTCATCATGATTTATCTATTTGTTCAGCCTTTTTGACAGTGTCACATCTGGAGGAAGTGCTGACATGGTTGGAAAAAACCGGGCCTTAAGACTGGCGGTTGTGTAATTGGCGCGTAATTGTGCAACCTGCAGTTGCGTCACTGTGACCTACCCATCACCTGCTGATCACTGCTGATTACACACCAGTAGGTCACTAAAAACTCACCAGACTCAGACATCAGGTGCATCAGTGACCAAACATCAGTGACCTGAAATGTGAATGAAATGTGAAGAACAAACCATCAGAAACCCACCTGCCATAGACGTTGTCCGGACAATAGTACAAGGTCTTGGCCTGTGACCTGCACCATGCGGTCACTTCTGTCGTCGACATTCCCATCCAAATCCCCTGGTGAATCTGCGGTTTTTCATCACTTTTTTTCCATCTAGCAAGTTGAAAGTTTGCCATGGAAAACTACCAATTTTTAATAGGGAAATCATCTACTTTCACCTGCTTTGGCTTCCATAGCAGTAAACATGACCATAATTTCTGGTATTGGCAGCAAATGGCAGCAATCTGGTAAAGCCAATGCCATAAACCATCCAAGAAATATCATCAGAAATTCATAAACCATCCCCAAATGGTAGTTGTTTATGGCATTGGGTGAATCCCACATTATTATAGCTACTATACACATCAAATCCCTAATAGTTACTAACCATGAATATACCATTAACATCATTAACCTCATTGGATACTACACCATTCATCATTAATTATACACCACTCATGGATTCTTATTAACCATTGATGATCACTCATGAACCATTACTATTCGTTAACATCCCATTGATATCGAAACCATTAATTAATATCCATCAACATCCCATGGATATCGAAATATATCCCATTAGAATGTTAATAATCATTTTGTACCATGAACCATGAACCATTGATATCCCATTAAGATGTTAATAATAATGTTGTATCATGAACCATGAACCATTGATATCCCATTAAGATGTATCACGAACCATGAACCATTAATATCCCATTAAGATGTTAATAATAATGTTGTATCATGAACCATGAACCATTGATATCCCATTAAGATGTACCATGAACCATGAACCACTAATATCCCATTAAGATGTTAATAATCATTTTGTATCATGAACCATGAACCATTGATATCCCATTAAGATGTACCATGAACCATGAACCACTAATATCCCATTAAGATGTTAATAATCATTTTGTATCATGAACCATGAGCCTCCGATATCCCGTTACGATGTATCATCAACCATGAACCATTCATATCCCATTAAGATGTTAATAATCATTTTGTATCATGAACCATGAACCATTGATATCCCATTAAGATGTTAATAATCATTTCGTATCATGAACCATGAACCATTGATATCCCACTAAGATGTATCATGAACCATGAACCATTGATATCCCATCAAGATGTTAATAATCATTTTGTATCATGAACCATGAACCATTGATATCTCACTAAGATGTATCATGAACCATGAACCATTGATATCCCATTAAGATGTTAATAATCATTTTGTATCATGAACCATCAACCATTGATATCCCACTAAGACGTATCATGAACAATGAACCATTTATATCCCATTAAGATGTTCATAATCATTTTGTATCATGAACCATGAACCATTGATATCCCATGAAGATGTATCATGAACCATGAACCATTGATATCCCATTAAGATGTTCATAATCATTTTGTATCATGAACCATGAACCATTGATATTCCATTAAGATGTATCATCAACCATGAACCATTGATATCCCATTAAGATGTATCATGAACCATGAACCATTGATATCCCACTAAGACGTATCATGAACCATGAACCATTGATATCCCATTAAGATGTTCATAATCATTTTGTATCATGAACCATGAACCATTGATATCCCATGAAGATCTATCATGAACCATGAACCATTGATATCCCATTAAGATGTTCATAATCATTTTGTATCATGAACCATGAACCATTGATATCCCATGAAGATCTATCATGAACCATGAACCATTGATATCCCATTAAGATGTATCATGAACCATGAACCATTGATATTCCATTAAGATGTATCATCAACCATGAACCATTGATATCCCATTAAGACGTATCATGAACCATGAACCATTGATATCCCACTAAGACGTATCATGAACCATGAACCATTGATATCCCATGAAGATGTATCATGAACCATGAACCATTGATATCCCATTAAGATGTATCATGAACCATGAACCATTGATATTCCATTAAGATGTATCATGAACCATGAACCATTGATATCCCATGATACACCAGGTCTGCTTCATCCTGCTCCGCACCTGCAGGTGCCACCGATCCATTTCTGCCAATCATAGGTGAGGCGTGTGTCGATGACGGCCTCGTTAGCTCGCTAGCCACATAAAGAACAGTGTTGTAACAGGCTAAAAGGGACTGAGATGTGGGTTAAATATGGTAAAATATGGTAAAACATGGTAACATATGGTAAAATATAGTAACATATGGTAAAACATGGTAAAATATGGTAAAATATGGTAGAATATGGTAGAATATGGTACAATACGGTAGAATATGGTAAAATCATGTAAAATCCAAGTCACGATAATCGAAAAGATTAGGAAATTATCATATGGCGTGCTATCTTTTTGGAGCTTATCCAGATTCAATATCATGATTGGGCAAAGTGTACAACCGCCAATATCACCACTTTAAACCTGAAGGAGAGCAGTTCCATCGAACCGCTCGCGACTGGTCTTTGCGAGGTAGTTTCCCTGAAGACTTGGGGGCATGTTGCACGGTTTCTGTCCATTTCCCTTGATGGGAGACCCTGTCTCTAGTCGCGGAACCATGCTTGACAAATGCGGATTACCAATGATTACCAGTCATTGCCAATCCGAAATCCCTGATTTTAAATTTTAGATGATTCTTCTCTTCTCAAATAATTGGATCCCAGTCGTTGCCATCACCGTGACCAGTACCATCGCCGCCCAGTCAGAGGCTATCAGCATCTGAAAAAACCACTCTGCTGAAAGGCACCAAGTCACAGTGCTTTCAAAGAAGTGGCAAATGCCCCCATAGATGGTATCTTAGCCGGCAAGGCGATCAGCATCAGCAGCTACTGCTGGACTACTGGACAGCTACTGGACAGCACTGGCATGTCGTTTTTCGTTCAAAAATGGAGAGATGATGTGGATGTTCATCGATGCAAAGCACTTTCCCAGATTTCTGTCAATTTGGATCGATGCCCTGCTCAGCCATTTATGAGGTTGTGACCAATCAATCTGTGAAGCCGGGTTGACAGAAATCATCATCAGCAATCTGATGGCATCCATGGATATTTTAGATATTTTCATATCAGAATCAAATATCATCAAATATCAGAACTTTCTCAGCTCCCTACTAGTGGTGTAGCTGTGCCAGGACCAAATACTGCAGTTCAAATTTCTTTCGCACATCCGTAGACACGTTTGGCCTCCATCTTCCTCAGTGCGGAGGCAACAACATCAACAACGCAACGCATCAGCTGATAGGTCATGATAGGTCTGAATTTAGATAATTTAGCTCGTTTTGTTCAGTGTTGTTATGTTTTGTTGATATGGTGAATATGATTTGCTGTGAGAATAGTTTTGCTATGTTTTGTTCATATGTTGCTATGAGATTCTCATAGTTGTCATGGTCCCTTCTCCAATGTTCAAATGGCTCAAAATTCAGCAGTGGGAGCTCCAGTTTTCCCTCCCACGCCAAGCATCTAAGACTTGTTGAGAATAATTGGTCACCTGAAGGCGGGCGGGCTACGATGATCTGATGGTTGCTGTAAGCCACATGGTGAAGAGATACATCATCATGGATTACCAATGGATTACCACAATCGATTGTAATCTTGCTGGCTTTTGCCATCCTGTGAATTGAAATTATCGAATTTATCCAGGGATGGAAAACAAACAGCTCTCAAACCACCCATAGCGACAGCAAACGGTTCTTTGAAAACTACTGAGCCTAAATCAGCACCTCAACAAATATATGCACCTTCACAATTATACTACTGGAACATCTTTTTTCAGTGTTGCTTGTTTGGTTCTCGCACATAAGTTAGATTTCTGACGTCTGCTCAATTCAGATTTCGGACGTGGGGTAGGTCTGAAAGTCGGCCCGAAAAAATGTCGGTCCTTCCATTTTGTTAGTCTGATTTTGTGCAGCTCCCAAAAATGGAATTCAAAGGTTCAAAGGCTGCAGTCCGACCAAATATTTTCAAGAACATAGTTGACCATGTACATGACCTTGAGATTGACGAGATTGGAAAACAGCACATGTTGACTCCAGAAACAACTAACAACTGCATGTCGCCGAGAGGCATTGGATTCCTCAATGTACACTGGTTTGTTGTGATCGATTGTCGGAAAGTAGTTGCCTGAAGCACTTCCGATCCTCGGTGGGGAAAAATCCTGCAAGATGCTCATATCATATGCAGTTACATCCAATCAAAATCATGATACTATGGGAGACATGTTCATGCAAAAGTACATCATTTCCATATACTGTACAGTGACTGTGTTCAATCATGTTTTGCACAAATTATATCAAATTATCATGTGCTGTAACCCTGGAACACACTAAGGATCCATTCATTCGAACCCGAATCAGGGCCCCTTGGGCAGACATCGGCACCCGTCAGGCCATTGACATTGACCCCAGCCCCTGTGTCCCCAGCCGTCAAGGCGCCAAAAGCGTTTGAAGTAACCGAAGTATCGGCGCCCAGGTCGATAGCCACAGACTTTCCCATCCAAGTTGGCACTGGGCGGAGGGTCGTCGATGCCGATGCTGGCGCTGTTTTTTTCGAATTTCTGCCCCAAGGTCTGGCCCCAAGAGGTCTCAAAAAATGGGTGATTTTTCCTGGAAATTTGGCCAAATACAGCAAAAGGCGGGGCAAAATCAAATTCTGGGGCGATGAGTCCTCATCATGG
Source organism: Cladocopium goreaui (assembly GCA_947184155.2). NCBI lineage: Eukaryota > Dinophyceae > Suessiales > Symbiodiniaceae > Cladocopium > Cladocopium goreaui. The sequence continues at coordinate 39,410 of CAMXCT020004668.1, forward strand.
TCTGGTGGAACAAATTAACACATACTGGGGGATGGGCATGCTCTGCATTCAAAGACCCAAACTTCCACCTCGCCAATTCAACAAAGATATGACAAGTCCCCGAAAAATGTTTGAACTGTTTCATAGTTCTTCTAATTCAGCATCATGGGTGGCCAATCATCAATCATAAATCATCAATCATGAACCAGGAATCATCAACCATGAACCATGAACCATGAACCATGAACCATGAACCATGAACCATCAGTCATCAGTCATCAGTCATCAGTCTTCATCATCATCATCATCATCATCACCATCACCATCACCGTCACCGTCACCATCACCACCATCATCACCACCATCATCACCATCACCATCACCATCAGCATCACCATCAGCATCACCATCATCATCACCGTCACCGTCACCGTCACCGTCAACATCACCGTCACCGTCACTGTCATCGTCATCGTCGTCATCGTCGTCATCATCATCATCATCACCATCATCATCATCATCATCAGCAGCAGCAGCAGCATCAAAATCATCGTCATCACCATGCCATCACCCTCTTCTTTTTGTTCTTCTTCGTCATCATCAGTGGCTATCATTGTCATCAACATTGACATACCGTATTGGACCACAGCTGCGTGCCTGGTACCATTCATGCCATCCAAAAAACCTTGGGTGGAAAAGTCTTCCTTTTCCAGCTCGTTCCTTGGCGCCGTTGCTGCTGTGCTTGGCGCTTGGGGCGGCTTGATCAGAACCCAGTCCCAATGTGGATTTGTCCAACAATTGTGAATAGCCATTTAAAAGGCAAAATGATGACCCAACATGAGATTCTGCAGTATGCCCAGTATGCCCTACTTTGGGACATCCGAACCACTGTGGCACCGCCAAGGCTCGATGTGCTGCAATCAGTGACATTCAGCAAGTCAGCTTCCGAAAGACCGCTGTCCGACAGATCACACCAGTAGTGGTGCTGAGCGCGGAGTCGGAAAGTCATCAGCTTCGTTGGCGGCTGGGATTCCCAGTTCATGGAGAAAAATCATCATCCCCACGATCGGAACCAAAAAAACCCTTACAGTCATCAACCTTGCGTTTGGCGCTTGGAAGAAGGAACGATTGAGCAGCACAGTCGCGTGCTCTACGCGATGGCATCAACATAATCTGATTTTGGGATCCTTTTTTGGACGTGTTTTGGGCAGTCTCGAATCTCAAACCACAAATTTCAACTCTGCGTGGGAAAATCGAAAACCCCACAATGCATTGGGGTTCGGTTCTTGCATCATTCGTTCTGGTCACCTGCCAACCTTGTGGCGAATTTGATCAAACCAAATGTCCAACGTCTCGACCCATTGGATTCCTCTGAGGCAATTGTTTGCAGAGAAAGATTATTTATTTCGGCTTCTACCGATAGAACATGATAGAACTAATCCCTTCTCCCTAATACTAAACGTCCCCCCTCCCCCTATTAATAAACACCTCAGGTAGTTTTTAGTATTAGGGGGTTATTTATTATTAGGGAACCAAAGTCGAATTCATGCTATTCACTATATATTAAAGTATTGCCAAAAATTGGATTTCGAAGCTTCCCCCTACATTATATATAAAACCTTCTGAATAAAGGGTGTTCTTGTTTTATTTCCGCCCAATGGACCTACCAATTCGTCCACAATCTGCCCAGGCTCCCATGGAACAAATCGTGCGGTCAACAGTTTCTCAGTTTGCCGCGTGTCGCCTGGATTTTCTTCGCTGATTGCAAGGTGAACTCTGAAAATATGGGGATGTTAGCCACCAAAACTGGCAAAAAACATAAAACTGATCTAAAAACATCTAAAAACAATGATAGAACCAGACCGTATTGATGGCGTGGTTGGCCCGACAATGATGTTAGGGAGGAGTCTGCTTCCTGCAAAATTGTAACCTACAACAACAGGCTGGTCACCAGGTCATTGGGTTTTCTTCCAAGGTAGGGGATAAAAATGGATAAGTCGTTTGAAAAAATCAGGAAATCGATGATCAACCGTTGAATCCACCATGTTATTTTGATGTCGCCTATTTTCAGACAACTTTAGGAACGTGAACGATCCAAGTGTGTGATTCCAAAAACGGTTTTTACGGCCACAACCTTGGAGGATTGTCACCCCCCAAACTGCAGAAATTTATGGGTGTGGATTTTCAAAGGCACACTTTTCAGAAAACGCTTTGTTGATCATGTTGATCCTTTAATGTTGGACCCAACACTTGCTGCCCAAAAGGGCATCCCTCCGTTCAGTTCACCAAGGGGCCATAGATGAATTTCCGTGCGGTCAAAGCATAGTTGGGCATCCCAATCAGGGCAATCCAGAAGCCCAACCAAAAAGACAAGGCCTCGGATGCCAGTTCATTCTCCAATGGGGATCCGTTGATCCAATAAAACCCCAAAAAATTGCCCATTGAAACGATTATCAACTCACAATTTTAGGGTTACACCAACTATACCAATTATACCTCCATTTCTGCCAACCCAGGTGAACACCAACCGGAAAACAGCGGCTGGGTGATGCATTCCCTTCCCAGCGTCAATCCCAGTTCATAGGCGCTCGGCGGAAACATGTAGCAAAACCAGCTTCCGCTGGTTAATCGAAATAAGTTTGCGCCAGAACCACACAAGGTTCCAGAATAGTAAAAAAAACATGCCCTTTGGAGGAATTTTCATTGTTGTTTTACCATCTCTGACCTACACAAAGGCTCCAGAAAAGTTTCTTGTTTTAAGTGCGCCTTCGGAAAACGCCAAATGTTGGACTGATTAAGCATTTTTCCTACTGGGTGAATGTGCCAAATCTTGGGCTCATTGGCATAACTTTCCTCGCCAAAATTGACGGTTTTGACATGGCATCTCATCTGACACGCATCCACCACAAATGATCTAAGACTTTATCTGACAGTTTAGCTGTCTTCTATCTGATGTATGTATAATTATATGTGTATATATATATAATAATATATATATATAATAATATATATATATAATAATATATATATAATAATATATATATATATATACATATGTATATACATATGTATTCTGGCATTCTATCCGATGTTTTATCTGGCGTTTTTCTGGCATTTTATCTGGCATAGCGGGTACAGCAAGCTTCAGAAAGCTGGGAAACTCGCAATATTTTGGACCCGGCGAGCAGTGCACACAAGGACTCCATGTGAATGTCGTGGCTTCAGAATGTCACGATCATCCCGTTGAGAGCACCTTCCATCGTTGAGGCAATGTTAAGGCCCTTTAACCAGTATTTAACCAGTATTTAGCCAGATTCATCCAGATCCAACTCGGATTCACAAGGTTTTCTATCTTCATATTTGTTCACTCTATCCTCATATTTTTTGAGTGGTTTTTAGATAAACCGGTCTCCAAAGATTGGTCAACTCCAAAGATTTCCCACATTTTCCGCCGGGCTGCAAAGTTGGACCAAAAGGTGTGATGCATCGTGCGATACCTCGGAAACCATCAAAATGCCCATTTTGAAGCACCAAAATCCTCCAAAATCCCAAGGATTCAACGGTCAACAACTAGAGTTGTGCTGTTTGTGTTCCAGGATTTTAGTAAACCACCAGTTTTTCTCAAATTCCCATGGCAAATTACCAATGTAACATCAATGGTCACCAACGGTCACCAACGGGCCGAGGCTCTTGACGCCTTTCTTGGTAATCCGTTGGATTTCCTCCTGCGCCTGTCCCACGAATTTCCTGAGGTCTAAAGGATGGCTTGGAGAGGTATAGCCCCAATAGCACATCATAATAATTGCTACGGAAATCATAATGATAGTAATTAATGGGAACCGATGCTATGATACCTAGTTCATCATAATTGCATACTATAATAATGACTTTAGCCGTTTAGCTCATAATAATTGATGGAGCACCATTGTTTTACCAACATCTTCAACCATGTTCCCACTGCGAATCGCCCAGTGGCACACGACCCAGTGGTCCAAGCAATTTCTTGGCTGCGCCGGTGAGGTTATCTCCTTCCTCATCGTCCCCAACCTTAAGGGATGATACTCCACGGGATTTCACATAGAACCAGGGCCTGTGTCCATCAACTTCCAGGGCAGCTCCTAAATTTTCATTTTTCAGTCATGAGTAACCTGTGGTAAACTAACATACTGTAGCTATTGAAAATGGCCGTTGACATAGTTGATTTACCCATTAAAACTTGTTATTTTCCATAGTTATGAGTAAACCTCTCATTTCCGCAGCCGGGTCAACCGCAGCCAAAACACGTCCACGTGAGTACCTTGGCTCACCATTGCCGTGTGGTAAACCCGGTAAACCCAACCCTCATTATCCCATAACATCCCATGTTTGGGGCTTAAATCAGTTCTGACATTGTGTTCCCACTGCGTCCGTTACCAAGATGCCAAACACCACAGAGATGCAGGCCTGAATGTGTTGTAGGAACGATGTGCGCGTCGCCTGTCAAAATCGTTGATTCGATCATTCCCCCGTCCCCTACGAAACAATAAGAAAAGAGGGGATGTCCCAGTTCTTCCTTTGAAGCACCCGGTCAGTCTCGCACATCAGCACATCGATTCTTGTTTTTCGATGTGTTTAAAACATCAGTGCAAGATCACGAACCAAAAGTGTCCTGGAGCAAAAAGAAAGGGGGCGACCAGGTTTGATTCAACGGTCATGTTTTTGTCACCTTCGATGTTTCCGTTTGGTCGACCTCAAACCTCCAGTCAGCTCCCGGCGCCTCATTCATGACCGTTTGAAGAGTTGAGCGTCGTCGAGAGTCCCTTCTTGAAGTGCTACAAATAACCTGAAGCACTGAGGCACTGAGGCACTGAAGCACTGAGCCATGGAAAAACACCTGTGACACCCATGGATTTGGCGAAGAACTGCTGCCTCCTTGAATCATTTGGGTCTCCACTCCACCATCTCTGAGGGAAGTGCTCCAGGGTGCCAGCCCAGGTTTCCGTTGCAGAGATGATCTATTGGGGGATTGAAAGACATTGAAAGTCTCTAATCTGCAAATATTCTGTAAATGTTGGAGGTAAGTTGGAGGCCGTTGAATTCCGTTGGTTTTCGGGATCAAACCACCAGCTTAGAGCAACAAATGAACACGGTTGCGGTTTGCAGATGCGCGTTGTCAGTGGTACATGGCATTGAAAATTTTGAAAAGTCCATATGTTTCATAGGAAAACCGTCGTCACATTGATGACATTAATGGATATTTCTGGGAGATTTCCGCTGCGTTGGCCGGACCTGGATCCCCCAACCAACCAGTTGAAGTCTGGGCCGCTTCAGTGGAATCGCTCCCACTGCCCTCCAAGCTGGACGTCTCAGCACCGGCTTGATGTTCATCCGGCACATCTGCGCGGATACGCGGATGCTGTTTGGCTGGCTTCCAGATGTTGGTACCTCAAAATTCACTGCCAAAAAAAAAGGTGTCCTAAATGTTGGTACCTCAAAATCCATCCATTTTCAAAGGATGTTCCATTGCAAACCATCCAGCTGGGCTACCTCCATGGCGACATGGAAAGCCCGGGCCTTCGCCAAAGGTTGCAAAGTCCTCCTCCTCAGATCCAGGAGATTTTTTACGCCAAAAC